>JAEBDU010011645.1:0-41918 GCA_016802625.1 Heliconius numata
AGAACCAAAGAAAAGTATAAATTAATCGTAAACAGCAAATAATTATATAAAAATTAACATGAGTTCGAAAATGTATGAAAATTTACAAAACCATAAAAATCAACTAATTGCCCATTCGCGTCGGTCATACTCATACTATGCCGCCCGAAGGCTAGGTCATTTCGAATCAGTGACATCTCCTTAATTATTTATTATAATGTTATACAGTAAACTATAATTTCAATCTATATGAAATGCTTAAAGTGATCATTATATTTATTTTAATAAGGATGAATATCAAATTATAGAAAATACATTAACACAAAATCCCGATACATTTAAAGTAAATTCATTCGCTCAACCTTCAGAGATGAACATATACCATCGCGGACTTTTTTAATTAATATTTAAGGGACAATATTTTTGTAAGAAATTGTTTTTAAGTCTCATAAGGTTCGGGCGGCGCGCGCCACGTATGCCTTAATCAAGCTCATATTGGGTGACGTTTTCTTAAAACAAAAAACTTTACAAGCCGTTGCTTAGCAACGGTCGCATAGCAACGGTTGTTATTAACAAGGCGGAATAAATTGCGTGTCAAATTAATAAATATTTTAATATTTTAGTATATATCGACAATATTGCAAATATGACAAAAAAGTAACCTATGTTCGTCCCGAGACCCGCAAGTATCTCTATATGAGTATATCTCTGCATATTGTATTGTATGAGTATTTTATCACAATTAAATTAGTAGTTTGGCCCTAATTGACAGACAGACAGACAGAGTTACTTTCGAGTTCATAATATAGGTATGGATATGGTTTTCTTAAAGAAATTTTACCTTGAAGTATGCAAAATCAAAACCATATATGAAAGCAAAGCAATGACATAAATAAATTGCCTGTAGCAATTTCGATTTAGTTTTATAAGAAATCCGTATGGGTCAGTGGCGTATCCCATTCCACCGAGCCATACGGATTTTTTCTGGGGTGGGCACGGTTCACCCGGCACTCCCTAATCAAACACTCATGCTTTGTGGTTCTAACGATTGCACGGTGTCTAACAGGCGTAGGTTCGAAACTTGCTATGTTAAAATTTGTATACGTATTCTAAAAATATAAACACCTATTCATAATCTTATTAAAATTAGATATACTTTTGTAA
Source organism: Heliconius numata (assembly GCA_016802625.1). Classification (NCBI taxonomy): domain Eukaryota; kingdom Metazoa; phylum Arthropoda; class Insecta; order Lepidoptera; family Nymphalidae; genus Heliconius; species Heliconius numata. The sequence goes on from JAEBDU010011645.1 coordinate 1,144, forward strand.
CTGAAACACCTTACAGCAATAACTTTTACTTACTGTTGTTAATTCGATATTACTTATATGTGTATAAGCGTTGATTGTTTTTATAAGCTTAGGTTAATTTAGATTTTTAGTAGAATTAGCTAATATTATTAGTAATTTTTGGATTCTTAAGCGCACACTGTTTTTTTTCAAATAGCATTTTTTATACGGGTGTATTTAACTTAATTTAAACATTCATAGAAACAATTATTTATATATATTATATAATATTAATATATTGTATTATATCAACAAGCATTATAGCATTGCACTTAGCCTTATTAATTCTAAATTTCGCTAACATTACATTATATACAACATTACAGCCGCACTCAAAGACGTCAATTATCATCTACTTGACATTAAAAAATATTAATATAATAATTTAATTTCTATTAAACGCTAATTAACGTTTTTTAATACAAATTGGGATGATCCATTGTAAAACTGAACTTAAAAACACATGCAAATAGGTAATCATAATGAGATTAAAATAACATCAGCAAAACAATATATAGCAAATAATAAATATATACAATTTTTTAAAATTCATTAGAGTAAAAATACCATCTGTATATATACAGGGTGGAATTGTCAGCGCCACTTTAAATGAAACCACAGTTTTAACTACTCTATAAAAGCCTAATATAATTCGGAAAAAAAAATTCTCAAAAATAAAAAAGTTTTTTTTTCAAACAAAATAAATAATAAAATTATCGTTTTAAAATAAAACGCCATTTGTAAAGTATAACATAGGCACGCACACACTTACCTGTCAAAGCGACAACGACGCACACGTATGTGTGCGTCACACGAAATACAGGTATGGATAAAAATCGTGAAATGAAAAAAAAATCCTACGTCCAAACCGTTGAGGTACCTTGATTAATTTTTTAATTCTGGGTTTGAAATATTGTACCCTATATGCAGTTTCAGTAAAAGGAGCGCTGCCTCTTCCACCCTGTATATATATATATGCAACTGAAAACACTCCTCGAAATGATATGACAATTCTTCTAAAAACAAGTCAAAATCGTCTAATGTTATTAAAAATCGTCTAGAACAAACGCACAGACAAACAGACTAAAATTTTAAAAATCATTGTTTTGCGTTCTACTTTCTTCTACATGAATAAATGGCCTTAATGATATGTTTTTTCGTATAGCTACCATGAGATGCTAGCGTTGAATTACAGTTTTTTTATAGTATAGCTTTTATTTTATTTTTATTTTATTAGTACCATTTAAAAACACAAAAAAAAAAGTTAAACAGTGTCCTGCAAAACTCTTTGTGAGTTTGACTGCAGGATCTCGAGTCTCTTTACTTTACTAATTTAAATTAAAATTAAAATAATATTAGCTTGTCATTGCCGCTTGCTATTGTAATTATACATACTTGCATGTGTTTATAAGTTCAGTCTGTCTCTACATACAATAGAATTAGAATCACACTAATTTTGTTTACAACTAGGCTACATTATAAATTACGAGTAAGGAGTAAATACGAAACAAAATCCGCTCTTCCGTGAAAATATTTAGTTTGTACGCTCCCAATGTACTTATGGTTATGTTTATGTACTTATAATTTATGTATATTTTCGGGTTTTCATTTGTATAGAAAAAAAATAATGTGAAAGTTTAATTTCGTTTCATAACATAAATTCGTTTTTATCACCATGTTATTGCTAGGGTCGATCTGTTTTACAGGAATCTTGTTTTTTGAACTATATATTTCTTAAGTCTTATGAAAAGAGTGTGTTTAAAAACTAAATCTATAAACAAAGTATTAAACGGTTGCAAATTTTAATTTTGTCATAACAATTGGCTAGCCTATAGGTATATATTTTTTGTAGTAGGTGCTAATAGTTTGATCCAAAATATTACTCTTCTTTCATCAATCGCTTTTCATTGAAATCTTTTTTCGGGTTAAAGTTAAGATAAATAATTGTATTCCCATAATTTTAATAGTAATAAAACAGGAAAGAACGATCGTTTCCTATAGTAGTGTGAAACCAAACAAATGTCTTTGAAAGAACCTACAATACATCAGTGTATACGATAGAGTCAGATAGAGTCGGCTAATCCATGAAATTTAGGAAAACCCACAGTGTTTTAGTACAATAAATCAAGTTACAAGTTTTATATATTATATAAAACTATTATGTCTTTATTTTCAGGCATTTCCGGGATTTAAGAGAGTAGAACACTTGGTTTTCTCACTTATCACCCATTCTTATGTTCTTATTTTCTATAGATACTATGTTTTATGTTTATATATTTTTTTAATATTATTTTTTAAGCAATAGCTAGCAATCAAATACTTCCCATTTTCAACAGAACTGCGTTTATGTCTATAATCTTTCCTACTTCTTAGTTCTGTTATGAAAGGTCAGATCTTCTCTTCTTCTGCGCCGAGACATACAGTCATGGGTCGTGTGTATCTTAAGCCGCCAAGTCAAGTATGGACCGCTTCTATTCTTTTATAAATATTTCCATATTAATTTAGACGATTACTAACGCTTTATCTATAGTCGTTTTCTTTTTAGTTACGATAAATGTTAATAAAATATCACGTAAAACTTATTTCGTTATTCGTTAGAAGTTAATTCAAAAGTTATTAATGTTTTTATTTGCTAACTTCTCTTTATCTAACGCTTCAACTTACCTATCAGACTTTTAATGGAAACGTAAAAAGTATTTTACAGCTCAAAATAAAAATTAATACTCCAACTTGGCCGTCCTAAGTATTTTAAATTATTAACAGAATGTTATCATACAATAAGAAAATTGATGTCATTATTATATTTTCAATAATAATATAATTTACATGAGTTGTTATATTTTGCAGAAGAGATTTTTTCATGAGTTGGTCCCGTTATTTGGGAAAAAAAGGAAATAAATGTTTCCTAGACACTACATAATAAAAAAACCGATTTTACCGTATTGTTTTCTTAAAAATATTAAAATGTAGAGACAAGTAATTACCGTACTTTCTTACCAAGTGCATGATAACTCTATCAAATCTTTTCAAGTATACAAGACACTACGGTGTAAATTAACAGATGTTAGCTACATTCACTAAGACGATGTATTTTTTTCTCAACTTCCCTGTATCCCGCACATAACAGGATAGGAAGAGAGAACCTGGGTACCTAGTGCTACGACATTCCGTTACCATTAAGACACTTCAGTTCCCCACATTCCGCCGGATTCTAGAGCCATTACGTGCTGACGCAGAATAGAGAATGTATAGGTACTTCGTTTAATTTTAATTAATATAAATTATATTTAATTCTGAGAAAAGGTGTTATAAATAGCTAATGAACTGCTTCATTGTAGAACCTGAATATATTGTGGCATAAATGATTCATACAATTTAACGTCACTGTTTACAGTTTTTCGGTTAACTAGAATAATTGTATTAACTAAGTATTCGGATAATCGATAATTATAACCGGAAATATATGAAAATGAGTGTTTTTGGACAAATTCGTACTTTAAAATGGTAATACAACCTCGCTCGCGTAGTTCAAATTATATTATAGTTCAAAACAAAAAATAGTTATCTATCAAAATTTTAATTAATTTGTAACTTTATATTCTTACCTATCGAGTGAAAATTATTTGAGAAATTCGGATAACCACGAATTCCTTACCGAAGTTCTTTCGTCTTTGTTATGTTATAATTGATTCTCGAGTATTATGACCATCATTTATAATAGTTAACAGATACTTTTGTAATAACTGTATATAGTTTTGTTATTTAATTCGATATGTTAGTGTTTTTTTGCATTTTTCTAATTAGGTGCCCTTCATGAGCTGCTGTAGTTATAATTTAAAAGTAATTTTAAATTTAGTTAGTTAACTTACGTTGCTAAGAATATTTGGTAATTGTTTAGTAACGATTATCTAAATTATTACTTTTATATTAATAATAATAAATTACTTTACAGAAATAATGATTATGTAAAAAATATTTTATTATTATTGACAACATCATAATATAGAAACTAATGTTTGTGTCTCTAAATACCTATGTATATTTAAAAGATATTCTAGATTTTTAAGTATTTTTTTTCATATACCTACTTCTCAAATTTTCTTAAATTTACCTATTAAATAAAATAAATTCTGTAAAATTTTTCAATTTAAATAGAAAAATTATAATAAAACTACTTAATAATAAAATAATGCCTTTGAATAACTAATTTTAAATAACTTCAAAGATATCTAATATAGTCTTGTTAAATACAATTAGTATTTTGCTAGATTCTAAAATAAGATCGTTTTTCATGACTGTTTTATAATTTTTTGCTTAACTTAGTTAGGTAGGTAGGATCTTAACGACGGAAAAAATAAAAGGTTTTATCCTAAACTTTTGAATTTTGGTGAAGATACGTTTATTAGATTCGATAAAAAATATATACGTAACTTACGTTGATAGTCTTATTGCTTATTCAATAAAATTTTTTACAGTTTCCTTAATAATTACTTTCCTATAAGTTACAACCCTTTCACTTTAGTCTGTTGATTTTTTTAATAAAATAAGTATAACATAACCAATGTTGCTTCAAGTAATTTAAATTGTTATTATTTTTAAAAATTTACTTAAAAGTTCTTACTGGTTTGAGTGTAAAAAGAAAGAGATGGTTTTTAAGCTATAAAATGTCAAGTAAGTTAACAGAAAATTATAGGACAGGCGTGAAACATCAAACCCATTATGGCTGTCATCAATAACTGCCTTATAAATGAAATATGCTTTTACGTTGAAAAATAGTCTAGAACAGTTTAGCAAGATTCAATATATTTACAGTTCGTTATATAAATAGTTCTAATTGATAATATAGTTCTTTAACCAACCCTCTACGGGGTGTTCGTGTATTCAACAGAGATACATTCGTTCCATGTCATCGCTATATTTGATATGCGGCGACAGGTGTAAAAGTATGTACTTACAAAATTATAATAAAAATAGTAGCTTTGCTATATAAAAACATTGAGATTATTAACTAAAGACTATAAAAAAATATTTATTATTTACAAAAAAAACCATAATTTAACAGTCATTAATAAATGTCTGTTAGCCACTAAGCAACATTATTAATTTTTAATTTAAATACAACATTTTTTGAGCCAAACTCGTCACGACTGATACAACTGACAAGATTAAGAGAGAATTGTAAAATATTTACGATAATTAAAAAAAAAACCTAATTTAATTTTACATTAAGCTAATTTCGAGTTTTAAGGAGAAAATAATGAAATGCCATTTTTACTGCCACTGTGTATCACCGCCTGCCGCGTCGCGTACAAAATAAAAAGTTACGTTATTTTAACAAAAAAAAACTTTATTGTATGAAACTGGTAGTAGTTTAGAAGCTTTATTTACGAGCAATAAATTAGAAATTGCATTTTTAGAGTCAATTTAAGTCATAATCATGTTTGTCTCGAATATACTATATATATGTGTAGTATTGCATGCTTAGAATAAAACTTGCCTAACTCAAAACTGAAAATCGACCATACAAAATGTAAAATTGAAAAAAATTCGCCGTGAAATTTAAGTGTTTATACTGTGTATGTATTTGTATATTTAGAAGTGCAACTTGTTAAAAAATGCTAAACTTTTTGACTTTCACTTTGAACTGGTCTTTTTGTGTAATTTTTCAGACTTAAATTTTTGTAACATTAAATTCTGGAAGCCCACTCCAGAATAGGCCACGAGTATAATGTGATGGGTACCCCCACCCTTTTCTCTTATTCCTACGCCAATGATTGCGATTTCCCATAAATTATAATTTGTTGAATTAGGCCTTTTACATTCTAAGCGTTCGATATATCTTGTTGATATTGTTGTAATAAAAGTAGTTTGTATTGTTGAAAATTACTAAAATAATGTTAAAAATAAAATATTATATTCTAAATTGTTCAGATATATAGTACACCAAATTTTTGCTAATATTATGCAGAACTGTATATGTATATAGATTTTTAGATTAGCATATTTTAGATTCTAGATTTTCTTCGTATTTATAAGATATGTGAGGCGTATATTGACAAGTGTTATTTTTGTTTTAGTTATAGTTTTTAATTTACCTATTATATTGGGGTTAATCTGGCTTAAATAGAATATTTCAATAGTGGCTGTGAACAACGCAGGTCTTGTGAAGAAACTGCACTAGAACACGTGCAACGTTTTCCTAAAAAAATAATTGTAAAACTTATCTATTTCTTTTTATTTTAATTTATTTACACTCTGTTATAGAAAAAACTAATTATTCAGATTAACCCCAAATATTACTGTTCAATTTATGTAATATAGAAAATATGTTTACAATTACATATAATTTAACATATTTATATTTTTTTAAAAATCTTACTTTAAGCTCACTGTTTCTTTTTATACTATTTTAGAGTTGTAGATCCATATAATAGAATTAAATTACAAATTCAATAATGATAATTATTATATTAATATTTTCTTAAAGTTATTATTGTAATTATTATAAAATTAATACATTTTTGGTAATTACTATCTATCTACATTTGAACTTAATATTAACATGCCATGGGTTAAAAAAGAAAGCAGAGAGCACAGAGAAGTAAGTTTGTAAGTGTATGTGAGTGTTTGCGTGTAGAGTTTTACTCGCACAATGAAATACAATTTCTTTTGTTAATTATTTTGTCATGAAAAAAATATTAAAACTAGAGACTGATAAAAATATATATTTTGTGGCATATTTACGTCGAAATTATATAATGTTTATAAATACTAACTATTTAATCAGTACATTTATTTCGATAAATGAAAATATGCGTATCTTTTTTTCATAATGCGAGTAAAGGTTCATGAAATATTGTTTGGTAGCAGAATAGACTACAATTATGAATAAAAAAAAATATTAGTTTCACACAACAAATATTTATTTTGGGAAAAATAATAAACTTAATAGTTGTACTAATATTTGCAAGAGGTCGTTTTTATATTAATTTATGAACATATTAGCAACAAAAGTGACTGTAAACGCTAACACAAAAGTAGGGAACGGAATGTCTTAACACTAGATTCCCTCTGCCTACCCTTCTGTGGTTATTTATATACCATATCTAATGAAAGAGTACACAATACGTGGTGTGTTAATATTTAAGTTAACCAGTCTACTATTTAGTATAAAAATTAAACTATTTAAATAATAACTGATTCTCAACTACGTTTTGTCAATAAATACATTTTTGCCTCTTTATATTGTTTTATTCAGACACAAGTTTATAGCACGAATGGAAATAACTAACAATGGTAGTGCCTCAAGAATTCGGCTGAAAGTGGGGAATATCTTAATACTAGGTTCCCAGGTAAGCCCATCTAAGGTTTAGTCTATCCTGCTATTTGTGGGAAACAGCGAGAAGCTAAAAAGATACTTTGAAATAGCCATTAATACAAAAAAGTTCAATAAAAACTGTAACCTTACTTCAAAAAGCTTAAATGATTAATGATATAGAAAAGGCCATTACGCAGGAGCAAAAAGTGTGCTGCAAAATCGACTGGTTGTGGGTTCGGTCCCCACCCGAGGAAAGGAAATATTTATTTAAATTTATATTTTCATTTCTTCGCTCTGGTGTCCAGGCAAAGCGCAGCGTTGAATTCCGCTACTCAACACGCAATATCTTCAGAATTCGGCGGAAAGTGTCTTAATACGAGGTTCCCTCTGCCTACCCTACTGAGTGCGGGATACAGCGTTAAGATGAATAATTTAGAAGAGAAACGACATCTAGTAGTCAGTACAGGAAAACGATTTTATGTTGAGTAAAATACTTTGGTGGGTTAGTTTAACTTACATTAACAAGGTGGCACTGCAAAATTGCCATTGAACTTCAATATTTTGCGTGAAAAGGTTCCGAAATATAATGTATATAGGGAGGGAGAAGGTGATAATGTGGTTTTACCTTTCATACTGGACCTCAAAAAGAGAATGTTTTTGTATAGTATTTTCATTTTCCCGCTTTGGCAGACGAAACGCGGCGTTGAGTTCCACCACTCAAGACGACTACTATAAAATTCGGGGGAAAGTAGGGAAGGGAGTGTCTTAACATTGAATTCCCCCTGACTTTGTGAGAAAAACGTAGAATTTTATTTTGATTTGCATAGATATTTTCCAGTCTTTGTTTTTTTTCTACTTCGTACAGCATTCATGGATATATGGAATCTTTTGATTAACTTAAGATGACTGGCTGGTTGGCCCATAATGATGGCTGTTGGTTCAATCTTCAGGGATACCAAATTCTGATATAGAATTTAAATCCCTAATCAACGGATGCCATTCAGTAGAGTTCATTAGACGCGTCTAGACGATATGAGAGTATCGATTTAAAATTTTCAGGTATTGTAACTTTATTAATTAAAACCACATCTGCTATCAATTTTAAGAAATATATTTATGGAATTGGATTTTGCAGTAATTATTGTTCCTAAAATTTTAAATTTGGTGGAAAAAAGGGAACTCTCAATGGGAACAGAATGACTTAACACTTAACTCCCAGGTTCCCGCTTACTCCTGCTTACTCCGCTATATGTGCGATGTGAAGCTCATTTTTTATATAGTAAAAGTGTAATTTATTATTATAAATGATAATGATCAATAATATTTTTAACTCCAGACTAAATAGGAAATAAACAAAATAAATGAAACACCATTCAAATATATAATTTTTTGTTTGCAATTATATATTTACTTAATAACTATAGCACAACATCGAAAGAAAGCCATAACGAATATATGATATAATACATTTAACACTACTTTATTTCAAAATTCTTAACTTATTTTTACTTTGAAATTATAATATTATCTATTATAATGAACCGGGCCATATAATTATACTATAATCGATATAATCATAATCATTTAATTCTTTAATATTATACATATATATTTATGTATTTATATGTATTTATGTACAATATTTTTTGATTTTGTACTATATGGTAGGGATGAGATCATCGAATGCTGATAATTACAGATTTATATGTAAACCACAGTGCAAATGAAACATTAACTCGCCTAATCTTTATACATATTTTTTATTCAATAGATCATGAAAGCTGTTATAATAATTTCTTGTCAGAAGTCAATGTTTCTTTTGCTAAATGAATGTATTTGCAACAAAGTAACCAAAATACCTAAATCGGGTCACACCCGCCCATTAAATGCACCTTAGCTTAACTAGGTATAATATTTAACAATAATAACTTTGATAAACATTTAGTCAACTGAAAACAACTAAAAATGTGTCAAATAACTAAAAATGCCAAAACTTAAAACTAAAATTCGTGTAGTGTTGGACACCACTATAGTATAATGACATTTGTGAATACGTAAATTAATCTTAAGTATATTTTTGTTTAATTTTTGTATTTTGTATTATTTTTTTTGTTATTTTTTTTTTCATGTTGGTAACGGTTAAACATGAATTATACATAGTGATGATTATTCTATACGTTGCCTATTTAATTTATTTTAATCAAAATATTTGTGATCCCAAATATCTGCTAGAAAGGAAATGTACAGTTGAGATACCACATTATAGACTGTTTTGTATAGAGTGTCCAATTCGTAAAACGCAGTCAACGTGTTTGCTACTCACGTAATAGCGGGTCTCTATTTCTATATAAAATATTGTGCGAATAATTTATGAGGATATGTATTTTGTGTATATTTATAAAAAAACAAAGGCAAAATATAAATTTAAAAAAATCACATCAAAATATCTAAATCTGATAAATATTCATACATAAATATGTCTTCTCTTATTTCATACAATTAATAATATTTTAAATACGATAATAATTTAAAACGTTAAAATTTACATCAAAATAGGTTATGTCCTCTAAATATGTATTATCTATACATAGGTTATTCATATATCTCGTTAACACATTCACTTCGGTTTGAGGTCGAAATCGGCCTCATACAGACCGACGCCGGTGTAGCTTATGTTCCTGTAATGTATGTAATATGAGGCCGAAAAATACCTCAACCGCACCAGTTGAAAGTTCTCAAAAACAAGTCCCGCTGTGAAAGTATTAAGGTGATGATACAATTGACTTGAGTAGTTTCAGCCAAATGCTTCCTATTATATGAATAGACTATATAAATAACCTGTAATTCCAATTTAAAAGTTTTCCTCATCTCGAGATATCGCAGGCCAAGATTACATAGGCCGCTTGTCCTACCCTAAATACTTAAATTTGAATTTTCTACTATAGTTTTAGCGTAAATTAGCACTTTGACCATCAGAACTGCCGCCAATATACTGTTATCGAAACGTCGTCATATCCAAGCCATTTATTTAATGCCAACCTGTTTTTTGACTTTTATAATTTAATTAATTAAATAAAACATTTATTTAACTATATTATGTATATTCATTACTTTCCAAAGCTCAAAAAATACACCGAGACCGTAAATGGTTAAATTAAAAATAAAGTTATAAATTGGCTGTTGATTTCAATGTCGCCTCTATTAATAATCACCAAAAGCATTATAATAAATTGATTAAATTAAATTCGTAACAGCGTATTTTACTATTGCAAAGCAAAGATTCTCCATCAGAACGGAAGTTGCTCGGTGTAAAAGCTTTTCTATCGAACAGATACAATAGTAGAAAAATCTCAAAACACATCTGGTATTCCAAATTTTCGTTCTTGTCATTTTCAATTGAAATGTTCAAATGTCGTCCCGCAGTTTCATTTAATTTCGTTAGTTAATCTTTGAATCGCACAATAGTTTGCTGTTAACACTTTACCATTTAGTAGTAGTGACTGCGTGAGATCAAACGGATGAAGAAGCTGGGTGTTCCAAAGTGTCTGACGAAGAAAAATGGTGATAGCAGATTAGCAAGAAATCTGGGGTCGCCTGCTCGGCGAAGGGGTAGCGATTATTCCTTAGGCTGAGTTTTCGCTGTATCGCATTTAGGCGATGCTGGAGTGTTCTCGTCTTTGAACAGCGGGTTCTTCACTTCCATGTCACCGGTCTGTAAGGAAATAAATTATTAGCTAAGAACGTTACATAGCATACAGACATCGCATTATATACACTTTGGTATGGTTACTTTAAATAAGATATCTACTAAATTTTGAAGAGGATTTTAAGTAATGGAGTTAAATTATATGATGTGTATTGAATGAATGTCCAATTAAATTAAGATCTTTCCTGAAAGAAATACCTGTATTGTTTTAGTTTTTATAAACGAGTTTTGGGCAAGTGAATATAATTCGATGTCTAGTGTTTACAGAGACATGCGTATCCACATTAAGAGCCCATTAGGAAAATACGTACGCAGCACTTCTTTTAGTACATTCGTAAGACTTTGAGAAAAATCATTCATTAAAGAGTTTTTTGAAATCTTACCTAAAAATATTGTATAGAATTTATAAGGAATAGTGTCCATTATTTTCTCAAAATCTTCTTAGTCTACATATTCCATTCCACTAGGGGGCAGAATCAACATGCCAGCAATCAACTTATTGTCTTTAATACCATCTATACGTTGGTTCACAGATAAATAACAAATATCGATGCTTAAAAATATAGATTTTGGGTAAAACAGAAATATTCATCATTTGCCAAAACAAGCACATAATAGAGCTACGGGGTAAATCAAAATTCAAAATAAGGTACTACTAAGTAAAGATGGCCAGTATTATTGAAGTTGGGAAAAAAAAATTGTCCGTTACAACGTTCGAATCCCATGTCCAAAAAAATTCCGTGGGGCGTTGGTTCAAATGCTGTTACTTTCAAAATTTTTAAACAGAATTTCAACATATTTAGGATCCTGTCCTTAGCATTATCAGAAAGAAATTGCAGACAACTGCAATATGATGGGATGTTTCATTTAAATGATACACCAAAGGATTGCGATTAACAAACGGTTTCAGTTAATTAATTCAATCCATCCAATGATTACGTTATGTATGGAAATGTTTACAGTACCATGCAGAGACGCGACAGCTGCATCCAGTTAAGAAAGGTTAAAATATATCATGATCACTATCATAGTTTGATATGCACTAAACATCGCCATCATGATTATTGATCATAATCATAGTGTATACGTTTTCTATACGCTATGGTTGAAAGTTCGATTTCACCATGAGCTCATTTGGTTCATTCCCCAGTTTAGTTTAAAAATCACCTATTACAGGCACTGGCCTAAAACTTCTTGTTTTCACCACTTTTTATTCACAAAAATATTCATATATAGGTGATATACCCGTCTCATCTTACGTAACGTATCATCTGTATCTCCAAGACGCGGATTGACCTATTACAGATACTTACTGACAACTCAAAAAAGAACTTTTGTAATCATTGTGACTAACTAAATTAAAGCCTCCCTGCCCTTTTACCTGCAAAACAGATATAAATTCTAACTCACAGTAGCAAATCCAGGACACTCGTACACGGTGTAGTCACCTTCTTCATTCTCGTCGTCTGATTCCGGGTCCGATACAGAGCCATTGCGGTCGAGGCCGTTTCTATGAGAAAATATATACATATATTATTAATAATTTATATAGTGATCTTGTTAAATATTATATAAAATTGTATTATTATATTATAGTAGTTGCCTTTTATGAACTTGGCGTATGACGGTTCATTTGTCGCCCAGGACACTAAATATTGACCTAAAATAAATACCAGATCTTTTATAAATATGTACAATTGTACTTAATTATATTTACAAGCATTGTTTTATTCTTCTTCCTTTATACTCCTCTCTCGTCAATTATGTCATAGGTAATGGTATACTTAGTGACTTGTCATTACATTTTCTCTGCCACACAAGGTAGAAATATTATAAAATTTATCAGAGAAAATCATTAAATTGAATTGAAAAATCATTTCTATATCTTTTACTTTATATTTTCAAAGTAAACTTCCATCAATACACAAGCTTAAAAGTCTTTCATACACAATCAAATTATTTTACCATAAAATAATGAATGGGACAAGTAACACAATTTTGTAGAGATCATTTGAAATATACACATTTAATACTAACGAACGATGTTGATACAGTTTTTCCTAAACAACATTAAATTTCAAATTCAATTGAGATGCAACTATAACAAGAAAACACGAGACTAAAATAACAAATCCACTTTGAATTCTTGTAGTACTACAATACACTACGTACCTTTCCATAGCAATGATCTGTTGCTTTTGATGTTGGTAATGATACATGTGGGCCGATTGGGCTAGCTTCCTGTCACCCGTAAGGTCGACAGTGGGCCCGGTCACGCCGTAAGCGGGGTAGTCCACGTCGGCGGCGGCCTTCGCCTTCCTTGAGAGCCTTAGAAATTCATCAATGTTCCTAATTATGAAACATATGTCAAAATTTTGGGATGTAAATGTGTTTTTTGTACATATTTTTCACTTTCATTGTCTCCTTCCAAGATGTGAAACGTACAAACAACAAAATACATCGCGGTTAGGTTAAGTTTGTTTATGCTTTTTAAGTATTTGACATGTTCTATTAGAGTTGTAGAGCTTAGTCTACCTTAATTATCTAATAATTCTTGAGAAATAGGCTTTAAAGCCGATATAAATTTAAAGATTGAAAAAATAAACTACCGTCTGTCGGTCTATTCTGTTCTGTTTTTATATGAATTACGAAATATAGACAAATCTATATATACATTCAATCTACATATTTATATACAGCTAAAAGGAATATGCTATTTCAAAAAATGAAATGAAAATAAGCTGTTAAAATTACTTCAAATATGAAGATCAGTATAAGCTAAAAGCTTGAAGTATTTATTGCCTTTAGAACAATAATGGAAAGTGTTATTGTTATATTCAGAAATGTTTATGAAATAATGGATTATTTTGTTGATTATATTGAAAACATGACAACTTCGCAACGTGTATTTACAGCCAATAATAATCAGTTAGTATGTAAAGAAGCAGTAAACAGACACTAAAAGAACAAAAAAAATGAGAAAGTAAAATACCTGGTGTTTATAATGTCACCTGATTTTGTACTCCCGTTGTTAATAGCCAATTATCAAGCCTTCTAAGAAAAATAACACCCAAAAGATATTAAAACCAATTTATTAAGTAATTATATTTTATCTGTTTTTTAGAGACAAAAGGAATTTAGTCAAGATGTCTTTCTTCCTATTGGTTCCAAAAACATAAAAATAAATAAAAATGTAATTTACTTTAAGGAAACGTTTTTGACAGATTCAGTAGAACTATTTTAGGCTTATCTTTTAAGCTCCAGATTGAGTATAATTTTTATTTGTATTTGTACTAATTTTATAAAGTTTAAGGTTTCTTTGGTTGAATGCACGATTATCAGGAACTATTTTAGGCATCGTAAATTTCTGATGAGTACTTTTGACATCCGCGAATTTAGAAGTCGATTTTTGAAGGCAAAGAGCCGTGGATACGACTCCCTTCATAAATATCTTATTATAATATAAAATTTACATGAACGAAGCCAATTGATTGAATGTTCGTGATCGTCTCAAATGCCAATGGGAATTGGTCATATTCAATTCTAATAATTATCTATGTGACATTTGATGGTTATTGTAATTTCAACTGCACTATATTTTCTAAGTTATTTATTTCGTTGTATAGCAGCGATACTGCGGCGGTCAGTAACACACTTGGGTCGACGTTGGGTTCGATTTGCAAAGCGGAATTGGAAAGCGGCTTGGCTTAGACTTTTGCCACTCAACACGCAATGTGTCGAAAATTTAATGGAAAGTGCGCGAGTGGTCTTGGGAGTAAGGGAACGCAGAGTGAAATCTCGAGTTAAGACAATTTGTTATGCCTTGTCTTCTTACCAGAGCCAGGAAATCTAAACTACAACCGTCACGTTTCCAGTCAAACGCCACCCTACTTTGCCACGACCATCTCCCATTTATATGTAAATTTATAATTATAATTTTAATTCTGGTGTCGAGGCAAAGCGCAGCATTGGGTTCTGCCACTCAACAGAATACGGCAGGAAGTGAAGAACGGAGTGTCTTAACACTAGGTTCCCTCTGCCTACTCTGCTGTGTGCGGGATACAGCGTGAAGCTGATTTTTTTTTTGATTTGATTACAATTTAAAATTATTGGTATAAAAATTTGATACAATACTTGTAATAATTAACAACGTGTAGCACTTGTGTTCATACATGTTTAGTCAATTTTAACGTATTTAATGTATTAAATATAACTATCAATTTGACTACATTGGAAGTTTCTGATAGTTTCACATGTATTTCCCAAGAGCTTATACAAATGGTTTCAGTAATTAAGCATTATATAATGTAAAATTAATGTAAATTATGTAAATTAATGTCAAAGTTATGTGCAAAATTGAATTTTGTTTCGGGGACCAAAGGAGAGAATTAAGCCACATAGACGAAAAAAAACAAGAAAAAATTCAGTGAATTTAACAAGAATTACGTAAAAGTATAACATTTTAAGTATATAATATATACGAGTAATTAATTATGGTGCTCAGGTAAGTTTGGTATATTAAAGAATAAAAATTGGTGCTGATGACGTTGATCTTCTCCAGCCTTTACCTGTCAAAATATCTATCTACGTACAAACTTTTGTACTAACCTAGGGCAATTCAGGTTACCGCCTTACCCTGTTTCAAATGACCTTAGAAAACATTCCTGTACTTACCTGTTTAGATAAAAAAAAACCTAGAAATCCTAGAAATAAAACTGTGTAAATTATGAATTTTTCAATTTCAAGTAGGAAATACTCACGTGTACCACCCAAACGCGAAACCTACTACCGCCATAGTAAGTGCCGCGCCTACTGCCGCCAAGAGAGCTACACCATATATAGATTCCGCTGGATCAGCTGTCGGTGCTTCTAACACGTGGTAAAGATGAGGCTTATCCGTGCTCTCCCCATCATCATGCGTACTAAACGGAACAAACATGCTTGTTCTAAACAGATTGTTAATGTTAATGTTAATAAAAAAATTGATATTAGAAAAATAGAAATTGTTAATTTTCAAATGAATTTAGTAAAATTGATATAGAGTTAGTTAAACATACAACTTTATAGAGTTTTTCGAGATAAAGATAGTTTAGTAAGTTCGCTATAGTAGAGTTGATAGGTTTGCGAGTCGTAGCATACTTAAGTTCGCTGTTATCCTCAAAGTTCCGTAAATTGCACTTATATTAAATTTAGGTTCACATTGAAGCTTTAACCTTAATTGAGATTCAAGAGCACATGTAATACAAATCCCTATTTAAATTTAAATATCACGTATACAACTATGATGGTTATAATTTAAACGAACCTGATGTTTGTTTATAAAGTGTAAATCCTAAGTGTATTTCAGCTTTTTAGTGGGTGTTTTGTGTATATATTGTAATTGTGGTAGATCAAGAACGAGATTTAGATTTACACAACCTTTTAAAGCTTCCAAAAAGAACTTTCCAGAAGTAGATTCAATATATTGTGTGTTGGAATCTAGATCCAAATATATTGCACAAAATTTTCAAATGTTCTTTATTCTATATGAGAATATTTTTTAAAAATAATGGAAAATATTCAGGTTTACAAACCTACATATTTATGTGAATATAAAATTGATTGAAACTTTAAAGTATTCTGTTAAGCTATTTACATACAAAATGTACACAATTACCCTGAAAGTTAATTAATTAAAGTCCTTAGAAACATGCTGTTGTTGAAATTTAGGGAAAGTTAAGATATTGTTAGTGAAATCAATTGAATTTTATATAAAATATAACAATATGACTGAAAGCGACGTGCAGCAGTGATTTTATAAATAGGTAATAAATATTTAGAAATACTAAAATTAGATATAAAAATTTAAACGTAGCAGATTTTTTTAATTAGCCAATCATTCTATATGCCTATCATAAAAATATATTCGTGTAACTCAATTATGTGTATATTGACGATATCCAAGAATCCCAGGCTCGAATCCAGCTACGTTTAAGTTTTTGAGATTAATTTTAGTATTTTTCTAATCCCAAGTGTATAGTGCGAATAACACTTCAAAATATATTGAAATAAATATTAATATCGAAAATAACGCACCTTAGTAAATACGCCAAATATATTTAAAATGTAACATTCCGTTTTTTCCGTTCCCGTTCCGTTTCAAGAATTCCTCTCTAAGTGTCGCTACACTCCCTAATCTATATATATGCCAAAATTAAGTTTCCTAAGCTTAGTAGTTTCGGTCAAAGTTGACTCAACACGCAAAATGTAAAAATTTGGGTGGAGTGTGTAACGGACTGTCTTATTTACTGAAATGCGTTATTTTTACTCAAAATTTACTAGTAACTGATACTACGCATCTATCCGCACTTTTTATATTAGTTACGTTTTCCCTTAAAAATAATATATATGTAATATAACGTTTAAAAGTCTTTGTAATTCTGTGCAATTTATAATTTCTTTGAAAATATCGTACGATTAAATGAGGTTTAATAAAAGGTATTTTTCATTCATATTCATACAAGTTCCCTGCATAAAGCCGGGCAGGTAGAGGGAGCCTAGTGCTAAGATACACAACTCCCAAGTTTTGTTTTTTTTTTTATTTATTTGGTATATTTGGTTTATTTATGGTAAATAACATCTCATATAATAAAATTACTGGTCGGCCGCCTTGTTATTTGCGTGGAATTATTCCCACGAGTGGGCAGTGAACCCGCAAACGTCGTGAGATAATAAATAATATTATATTTCGGGTCCTTTCCTGCTCAGCCGTTTAGTTTACATCCGGTCAACGGTACTATAAAATATTAGTAAATATTCAGTATTATCAAGCTAACCTTTTACTTTTACTTCAATTGACAAAATATTTTGTACAGATCAATATTAATATTTGGTTTCCCCAAATAAATTTATAAAAACAGGTTATTTTTAGTTAAGTGCAAAATTTACGCATGTTTAAAATTCAAATAAATTGCATTCTTTCTCAATAAAAATAGAAATCTTGAATATATATAAGATAAGGGAAAAAATAAACTTATTTTACCTTATAATTTGGGGAAAAAGTCAACATTTTTTTCTGGAAACTTCATTTAATCGTACCGCCTCAAACAAGTTCCAGCATGCCAAAACGTATTGCCACACGTGAATTATTCAGTATACTAAATGTGAAGAACGACTGGGACAGTGGTATCATGCCTATAAGCGGGTCTTAAGCAAAACTTGATACCTACGTAGCTCGAACGTTCGAAATTATGAATACCTCGATTAACACGAACTTTATAGTTCGAACGTTCCATAATAATATAGATATATTATTAATAATATGTGTTCGTATGAATTTATAGAAAAAATAAATGTTATATTATTTTCCCAAACAAATATTCCTACTGAATTCTTTCCTCCATGCTTCTATGGGATTACAGGAGAGGGTAAGGATCGCTAAGTGTTAAAATTTGAACATCACCTCTCTTCTATCTCATATAATTTCTGTCGATTTACTTTCAACCAGCGTAGATTGTTTGGCAGTAACGAGACGGGTAAACGGTAGTCCTTATTAGTCCTGCAATTAATGTACTGGCTACTCATTGTTAACTATAGTACTTAGGTTCGAATACCGGTTTTGGCATTCTACTATCATGTTTATTTTTTAATTGCATTTTTTTTCTAATAATAAATGAATCACAATAAAGTGGCTGAGCTAGGAATGGTGAAATTGTTAATTATGAATATTAATATGTAAACCATCACCACTAATCATTGTGATTTATTTATAACATGTATAAAGTTTGTGTAATGTGTGTATGTCCGTTCAAATTTTGACACAAATGAGTACAAAAGTCGATTTCGTCGAATATAGACTACAGTTTATAAATAGTTATGCTACACTTAAAGCTGGGCCATCGAAGGAACAATGCAATAGTAAAGAAATAAGTTAATATTCATCTATCTATACTAATATAATAAAGCGGAAGAGTTTGTTTGTTTGTTTGAACGCAAAGATCTCTGGATCTACTGGTCCGATTTACATTGTTTTTGTTTTGTATGAAAACTGCATTCTTCAGAAGTGCTATAGGCTATATAACATTACATTATACATATAAACTAATATATTTTAAAGTACTTTCTAATTTGACATGCAATTTATTCTGCCATGTTAATAACAACCGTCGCGTCGCTATGCAACCGTTACCGCGACATTTTGATATTCATCCTTATGAAAATAAATATAATAGTCACTTTTAGCATTTTATCATTATATTTAAGCTTATATTTTTTTACTAATTCTATTGAAAACTGAAAATAACATATTTAATAAATATTCTTATAGTTTAAGCAGGCGTAGCCGAGTCCGGGTCCACTAGTATTTGATAAAAGGTTGATATTTGATAAAAAAACTTCATTATGTTCTTTTTTTATCTTGAAAATTATAGGGTGAGGCCGTAGTGGCGCAGCGATACAGCTTTTGATTATAAACGTGGCAGTTCGATTCCCGCTCGGAGGCATAAATTATTTTCAACTCCATTTTATAAGATCTTCGACCCGACACATAATGTCTCGAAAATTGGCTGGTGTTACATGCGGGAAAAAGCGTGAAGCAATTCTTTGTATAAATGTAAGAATAAAATATAATATTCAACCTACAATTTAATAAGTATCTAATTTTAAAAACTGCAATTCATATAAAATGAAAAAATATATTTTTATAAAATATCGTCTTACAGCAGACGTTCCTTTCGACTCTTTCTCAGAATTTTATTAAGAGAGGTATCCTTTATTACAGCGCTGGAATACTTTTGAAAGAGACTTTATTGCGATTTTCTATTAACAACTTACTTACTACTTACTTATATTTACTTCCAAGTGAAATGTAATTATTTTTTTTACAGCTTCACGCTTTTTTACCGTAGTTATTACCGTTTTTAACGTAGTGCTAATATACTTTGTTTCTACTTCCGCAAAATTTTCGGTACGTGTTGGGTGGCAGAACTCAACGCCCTGCTTCGTCTGCCAAAGCGGAGAAATGTTAATAAATTAAATATAACCATTCCCCCTGATTCTTAAGGGATTGGACTGTCCCGATGATAAGCCTAGTACTACTAGTACTTTAATATATCAATATAATATGAAAGAGTCGGAAAGCGAACAAAATTGGCTGGGATTGCAAACATCCGGTAACGGCGTGCTGTATTGCATCGCGTCAGTCCTTCAGCGTGCATCAACTAAATTCTTCACTTCTCGCTGTATCCCGCATACAGCAGGGTAGGTACAGGAAACCTAGTGTTAAGACACTCCGTCTCCGCCAAATTTGTCGAGGCATTGTGTGTTGAGTGGCGGAACGCAACGCCGGGCAGCCTGCCATAATAAATAATCATTCATTCCCTCGAGTGGGGATCGAACCCACAACTGTCATGTTACAGGCACACCCTTGTTTCTCTGCGCTACGACGGCCTCATGCGGTCCACTCTCTGTATTTAAATGGTAACTTTAAAGTAAAAATTTAAACGGAAGTCTTTCGAGATGTATCCTCTAATTATTTCCGTTCAGAAGTTGTAGGATATTGACGTGATGTGCGTCTCAGGAAATATAATATTTACCAATATTCAAGTATATAAGATATATGTATTGGAATATGCGTCCTCACATTCAATTTCCGTTCTAGTTTCTCTATAAAATAGAATACCATAGTTTAAAATAAACTAAAAAAGACGCTTTTATATACCAAGTACTGCAACTACTACCTATAGCTTGTGCTCGTTAACTAATAACTTCTGAAGCGTTCCACTATTCAGGTCTTAACTCCATCATCAGACCAGCTCGATGGTATTATATAGACAACTCATGTCTACGCTATGTATTGCTGTTAAGTTTCATGGTGTCAGAATTAGATTATATAAGTCGACATAACAAAGGCGTTTTAAAAGGCGATAAGGATAAAAAAAACATTGATAAGGGATGTATCGTTTAGCCTATGTGATAAAATTTGTGAAGGTTCACGCTGTGTCCTTCATGCAGCAGCATAGTAAGAGGGAACCTAAGAACTACTATTCAGTCTCTTCCGTTCTTCACATTCCGCCAAGTTCTGGAGGCATTGCGTGTTGAGGGGTGGAACTCCACGCCGCGTATTCTCTCCTTATGAGAGTGATGAGATGAAACTATTAAACTCAAAAAAAATCACAAATGTGCTAAAGTATTTACAAAATTTGGTTTGTAATAGATATGTTCCTTCGATGGCCGCAAGATTACCTTATATCTTATATAGGCGTAAGTAAATAATGATATATTCAAATTAAATCACATCAGCCATTAATTATGTACAGATTCAATATATTTTCCAAAGAATCGTCTTCAATCGCAGAACACAGATTATATAGAAAAGTTTAATCGATAAATAATTAAAATATATTTATATCACTTTTTTTAATCTTTTATATTTTTTAAATTTTATCTTTTATAAATGTAAATATATAAAAAATCTTATGTTCTGTGATTAGAAAAAAAAATGATGTACACATGCGGCCGTCATAAAAAAGGTGCACAAATATGTATATCTAACTATAAATAATCGTGGCTTATATTATGTAATCTTATATTACTTCTATAACATAGTTTAGTATATTTTATAAATATTATAAGATAAAATAAAATATACTTACAATCCGGTACGTAGGATGTCCATGTCGTCGGCAACAAGTGTTTTGGTTTTGCTCCAGTTAGGGTTCTGCCGGGTTTGGCGAGGTTCCATCTCCTCCTTCTCTAAACGTGGCCGTTCTGCTTCAGGAGTGGCTGATTAATGAGAAATTTGGTTTAGAACAGACATTTAGGAGACAAAAGTTTTAGACTAGCGTGCCATATTGGTGCATCATCTGATAATGATGGTTGTGCGTTCGAAACCTGCTCGGGGTAACAATTATATTTAAAGTATTTAGATTTTCGCTCTTTGGCAGACCAAGCACGGTTTTGAGTCTCGTCACGGACAATGTCTGGAAAATTGGGCGGAGAATGGGAAAGGGAGTGTATTAACAATAAATTCTCTGTGTCCTCAATGTTATTTGTTGCGAGATTTGCGATGTCTGTTATATGCGGTATGGAATTTAAGGTGCACTTTCCATGAATTATATGTTATTTTTTTTACACCTTCACGCTGAATACCGCACCTAGTGTTATGACACTCCGTTCCCATTAAGACAATTCTGTAGCCATTGCGTGTTGAGTGTCGGAACTCAACACCGCAAGAATACTTTGAAGTATTATATAAACTAATCAAATTCACGCTAACATCACGTTATATGCATTCTCTACTATTTTTATAGTGTATGCGCGATTAAATAAAAAATAAAGGAGACTGGCACACCTGGTATAGCACCGTAGTAGGTAAAACAAAAATAAATTGATTGAAACGATGTCCATGCAAATAGAGTTGTGGGCGGCACCAAGTACATATTTATATATAACGTAAATATTAATAAAGGTAATAGCTTAAAATAAAATATATTAATTACTAGAAATACTAGAAAAAAATTAAATTCATCACTGTAATTCGATATTAATTAATAAACACTCCAATATTTTCGACTAGCGTAAACGATATTTCAACAATTTGTTTTTAACTCTACATTTTAAAATATTTGAATATTTGAATATTTTTTCACTTTCACACTTTTCAATGAAATAATGAGAAATATATAATACTTAGTTTTGGTTTCTACAAGTATCTACATATAAATTGTTTTAATCGTGGTATCAAATCGGTTATCTAAAACTCAATTTTAAAAATAGGCTGAAAGAGAACAGCGGAATATTTCATCACCAGGCTCTATCTAAGGTAAGTGGAGAACGAACGTATATTAATGTTACCTTGGTTACCTCTGGCTACCCTTATGTGCGGGATACAGCGTGAAGATCAAAAAAAGGTTCCTATCCCGCAAAATATGAAAACTGATTACAACGAAAATTAAATCACCCATTATAGGTGGCACTATCTAAAACTGACAACTAATGAACGGCTCGGCGTCGTCGCTTCAGGGTAACTTATTGCTTGTTAACTTATTATAAGCCGCTTGGCAGTCTTTCATAATAGAAACATTTCCATTATAAATTTCACATATTCGGTAAAATAAGCTACGGCGGCCACGACCGCGTGGCGCAGTGGCAGAATGTGGGTTCGATTTCGAGGAAATGAAATATTTGATGTTTTCATTTCTTCGCTCCAGTGTCGAGGTAAAAGCGCCACGTTGAGTTCCGCCAATCAACACGCAATGATTCCAGAATTCAGCGGAAAGTGGAGAGTTGAGTGTCTTATCACTTGGCTCCCTCTACCAACCCTACTGCATGTGTGATACATCTTGATCTTGATGTAGTATTTGTATTATATTAGCCTAAACTAGATTCATTATTCTGGTGAAAAAAATGTCTAGTTAGTACATAATAGCCTCTAGTTCAATCCAAACTAGTAAAATAAAGAATAAGGTTTTTTGGTTCCCGTCGTGGTGTATACCACATAGAGCAGGGTAGGCAGAGGGAACCTAATGTTAAGACACTTTGTGCGTGTTTTATATAATTTTCGCTAAAATTTCAAGACATTGTGCAATTCAACGATATAATTATTATATGAAAGATACATATATTCCGTCTTCCACTCTCTACTATTCTATTTTAGAAGCATTATGTCTTGGGGCACGACATCGCCATTTCTGGTTTGATAAAGCTTAATTAGGCACAGTAGTTAATGTAATTAAAAGTGTCATTCCTCCAATTGAGGTTCCAATCCATTTTCTTCAATATACACTAAGAGTAAAACACTAAAGAGCTGAAAAGCTTAGTCTGGTTCAACAAATTGATCTCAGAAGTCAAATTATGAAAGACAACATACAGTATATTGGAAACACCACGACAATATGTCCTGTGTATACAGTACTAGATTTATTGTGACAAAAAAAATTTTCAAAAACTCTTAATGCATACTAACTGCTAAAACTTTTAGACACTCTTCTAATATAATAATCACATAATAATATGTAATATTATCCATTCTTCCATTGATAAACTAAATAAAGTGTTATCAAGCCGCGCGGCGTCATAGAGTCGCGGAATTTGATTACTTTTCCTTATTCTCGATATTAACAAACTCATGTAGAGATTGAGGCCAGTCGTGGCACGGTTACACAAGCGTACCACTGTAAGCTCGACAGGTCGTGGGTTCGATCCCACTCGAGGAAATATTTTTTAAAATATTTTAATTTCCTCGCTCTGGTATCACACCGAAGCAAAGCACCGCTTTTGTGTTCTGTTCCGCCACTCAACACGCAATGTCTACAGATGTGAAGTTTAAGAGAGAAAGATGTATAATACTTTTATTCCTCACTTTACGTTGACTTAACAGCGTGCTTGGCCTCGTTACCATAGCGAAGAAATTAAAATATTACTTATTTCGTTCCATGAGTGGCAATCGAATCCACATCCGTCGCGTTAACAGTTGCACGATTGTACCTGTCCATACAAAGAACTAATAAATTATTAAATTTGCCAACTATTATAACTTACTTGCTTTCGGTGGATTATCCTCAAAGTATCCTGCGTCCAATGGCGTCAGAGCAAAAGCTTTTTTCACGTCTAAGGAGTTAATTTCTTTGTCCAAAACTTTTTCATAGTTCTCCGGATAGCTGATACGTGGCCTGTCTTCCACCATCCTCAGGGGTGCCGTGTCGATCTTCTTTGGTTTTAGCTGAAACATAGTACTGTCACCTTCTATGGGACCACCAAACATCTGGATGTAGCCGGGAGGTAAATCTGGCATCCATCGTTGGAACTGATCGTATGGCATGGGTTCCAGTTCTTGAGCTTCTAACTGATTGATCAGGTTGATTTCCTGCGGAAAAAAATATTTTAGTACTTTTTAGTGTTTAGTTTTTAAATTTTGTGATCTCCAAAAATTTTATGTGACAGCGTTTATTATGATTCAAAACAATTCTAAAGAACGCTTCATAGTGAAATTTAATGGCACACATAATGGATGTGGGTTCGTTCCCGGTCATAACCTTTTAATATTTTTGTCTGTCTGTTTTGATATATACTCCAATATGATGGATACTCATGTTAAAGTACAAGTTATGTAATTATAACAATTTACAATTCAAACTGTCATATTTGCTTTCCTATGCCATTATTATGAAGCTAAAGAATGTGTTTGGTTGAACGCACTAATCTCAGGAACTATAGTCCATTCCTCGATTCCATAGGCTGTATCATGTAAATCGTTTCGATATAGTTTAGTTATTTTCCTTTGACCACGGGGTCCAAATCGCGAAATAAGCACTAGAAACTTAAGTTAGTATATAATAATTGCCATTATAATTTCAGAGGATTATATTTATTAAAAAATTTTAAAAGATAGAGAAAGTTTGCCACAAACGCAGCGGGAAAATGAGAATTACAATCTTTCCCCCGAATGTAGATCAAACCCACAAACATTATCTCATAGTCCAATGCTGACTCACTACACCATTTAACTAATATATTTTCTATTAATATAAATTACAATGTAATTTAAGGTTAAGGTCGGGTGTTATCTACATATATAACTAAATAATCATCATGAATGGTCCCCCGAGTAGTGTCGCGCACTTGTGTCATATTGACCTAAGGTTGTTATATCTATATACAAATATGTATGTACATGTACAGTTAATAAATATTACTTAATTTTTTCAATTCCACGCTATATTCCGCATATTGCTGACGGTGGGAGGACTCACCTTCTGTCGAATTCTGGAGGTACTGCGTGTTAAGTTTCGGAACTCAGCGCCGCGCTTTGCCTCCACATCAAAGCGAAAAAATTAAAATCGTAAATATTTCATTTCCTCGAATGGAAATCGAAACTGCAACCTGTCGGATTTACAATCGCGCGCCAGTGCAACTGTGCCACGACTGGCCTCGGCCATTCACTTTAAAAAAACATTCATCCAATTTTTTTTTACTGTACCAAGCCTTCAGCGGTTTTCAATTAATTGTGGGTGCAATATCAATATTTCACGTGACCTTTAAAATATTTTAAGCTCGCCTTCCATTCCCGTTTTAGAACTAAAACCAGATATAGCCAAATACAAATATTCTATCGCTTAACACGATGTTTACTGATCAAATATAACATTTTGAAATTTATATTTGAAATTTATAGTAGTACATAAACTACTATATAAGTTTATTATATTAAAAAACTGTGTAGGTGCTTAATTCTGACTAAGACAGTACTTTCTAAGAAAAATTTTTTTTAAGAAACTTGTAAAAAAATATTTGTACTGTTCTCTTTGTACGTTGTACTGTTCTCAGATCTTGTCAAATTTTTCAATCATAGTCTAAGGGAGCTTACGCTAGCTTCACGCTGTATTCCGCATATAGTAGGGTAGGACAAAAGAACCTGGGAACCTAGTATTAAGACATCCCTTTCCCGTTGCGCTGTTCTGTTCTCCACTTTCCGCCGAATTCTGGAGACATCACATGTTAATTGATGGAACACAACGCCGCGTTTTGCCTCGTTACCAGAGCGGAGAAAAGATAATATTAAATATGTCATTTCCTCGAGTGAGAATCGAACCAACAACCTGCTGTTTACAGTCGCACATTTGTTCCCTAGCACCACGACTGTCCTCTTTATTCTGTGCTTCAGGTGATAGACGACATGTATATTAAATATTAATTTTAGCGTGATACCTACACGCTATCAGAGAAAAAATGAAGGACAGATGAACAGACAGACGGGCAACAAAGTGATCCTATAAAAAGTCTTTTTTGGGGTTCCCTAGCCAAATGACAAAATACGGAACCCTCCTTCCCTTCCCGGAATTTCCTCATATGCGTCTGTCCATTCGTACATCACGACTAGAGTATGAGTAAAGAATTGTTGAAATTTGTAAAGTTTTATACAAACGGCTACGAAGTTTTGAAGAAACGAATGAAATTGAAATTTGTATGAAAAATTAAATTACTAAGAATGGTACTCCATATATTTGAACAAAATTGATTTCGTGGGATATGGGATAATTTCGATAAAAATATCCTTTGGCCTAATTGAGAACCTCGTCATCGTCGAGAAGACGTCGAATCTTTAAAATCAACTTAGACGTTTTTTTTAGTTTCACGCTATATCCGACTTTCAGCAGGGTAGGCAGAGACAGCCTAACGTTACGACGCTCCGTTCCCAACTTTCTGCTTAATTATCGAGACATTATCCTATTGAGCTCCGGAACTCAACGCCGCAAAAAATGAAAATAATTTGCCAGAGAATGTTACACGTAACTAAATGTATCACAACGCCTCAACCATACGTTGCTAAGCTATTATAATAGACACTTATTCAACAATCGCACCAATTGGCCAAGATTGGCGAGAGGGATCCAAGATATACATAGCAAGTAATTTTCCACTCTGCACTACAAACACAATGCAACGGACCAATCGTCACCAATTACAGATTAAGCCAAATCAAACAATTTACACGTAACCCGACCTCAAACACACTCAGGTATGCAAATTCTAAGTCTGGTCTAAGGTTTTAGATTTGGACTAGCATAGTGTTAATTAAAATCTATGTGTAAGAGACTAGCTTTTAACTCTGTCTTTTCCCGTGAAAATAGCTAAATTGCGTGTGTAATAATTACATAAGATAAATCATTGTATAACGATTTATCTAAAACAAATATAATATTCTAATACGAGCCATTACTTCCGGAAACTAGCGCATTCTACCAAAAAAACTGTTTAGGTTTATAATATTAATATAGAAGTATAGTTATAGATTCAAATCTCGTTTAGGTTAATGTGTTTTATGAAAAAAAAACAGCTTCACTTTTTTTCCTCCTAGTAGTCTTTGTCTACAAGAGCGGAAAAATAAAAATAATTAAAATATAATTCTTATAGAAGGGTCCGAAACCATAACAAATACATTCACTTCGACGGCCTTGTAATATTTTTGTGAATATTATTTTTCAGTTGGGCAAGGAAAGCAAAGATAAAGTGTTTGAATTCAACTAGGAAGTACGCAAGGTGCGGCAAGTGGATAATGAAATATCAGCCTAATTTCTTTATCTTTTTTTGCTTCAAATGCTCTCAGAATAACTCTATCGCCTCGTTCACTGTTATTAACCTGTTCCTACATGTCCTCTGGAAGTTCCTCATATTTTTCACGTGACCTTCCTCCAGTTTGCCTATCTCCCCTTGCCTTTCTTACCACTCACTCTTACTTTATACTTTTTGCCGTTCTTTCAGCATTCAAGCATTCGTTCATAACTCTTTCTCTCGACGTGCCTAAGTCACCTGAGCACGTTCTTTTTCATTCTCACTGTAACATCATCGATAGGTCTCTCTTTTTGTAAAAATATTTAGGAAAAATATAAATTTTCATTTATATGTGGTATATTAGTGAAATAGGTGAATGACATATAAACCTTACCTTGATCGTTTTTTCGTCTGGCTGCAAGCCTCGCATCTGTTGAAACAAAAAAAATACTTTAAAAAACTACTTTATACTACATATAAAAATGGACCAATACAATTTATTAAAAAGAAAAAACAATTAACATTCCATATTTTCACTTAACACGAAACCTTCGTACTCTACTGGGACGATCAGTGGCAAGCGCGTTGGTTATGAGTTCGATTAACAATTCCGGAAATCTTTTTGATTTCCAAATTACATTTTCATTTGCTCGCTATGGCAATGAAGCAGAGCGCGGCGTTTAGTTCCACCACTCTACACGCAATGTCTCCAGAATTTGGTGGAAACTGTCTTAAGGGGAATGGAATATAGACTAGATACCCAGGTTCCCTCTGCCAACGCTAAAACGTGAGGAAACGAGAAGTTGAAAAAAACATTATATAAGAAAAAATGTAATAAAACAACAATATATCTATAATTTGTCTATAAGAATTAAAATCAACACTGATTTTACTTTGTACACCCACAAAAATGCAAGGAATGCATTAGAACAGTGTTTTTAAATCCTATATTGGTTTTAGAATTTATAGGAAATTCACCTTATTTCACATTCAAGCTTTTGTTCATCGAATTCCACGCAGCGGGCCGCCGGAGAGAACTTGTAGGGGATTATTGGCTCAGCTTTTACTCTTATTAATTCTGTTGTAAAAGGGGCTAAACAGGGAATGGAAATGTCTTAATAGGAACGGATTGTCTTAACTCTAGGTTCCCAAGTTTCCCACTGCTATGTGCAGGATAAAAAATGTGACTTATTTCATTAAAAGATTAAAGTGGGATATTATAGTATGTAGACGAAGACTAATAAATTAAAAGAAAAATAGTAAGTTTATAAACGTAAGTCAAAGTAATTTCTAACTCCACGTATAAATCAAACTGTAGATTTGCTCTTGACAAATACAGTGTTAATTGATTAGTTGATGGCATCATCTGGTCATTCATCTAAGTACTATTTTTGAAAAGAACGTTAAAACAAGGAGAATATCGAGAGAGAGAGAGAGGAGAATATCTGTCGTAGCGCAGGAGCACAAGGATGCTCTGCACCGCGAGGATTAAAAGGATTTAAATTTATATTTTCATTTCTTCGCTCTTGTGTTGAGGCAAGGTACGGGGTTGAGTTCCGCCACTGAACAATGCCTCTAGAATTCGGAACGGCCACCCTACTGTGTGCGGGAAGCTGAGAACGAAGTATTATTATATCAGAATAGGACAAGTTTTAAATGACTTCTATAGAGAAATTGCTTCTATATTCTTTTTTTAACGTCACGCTGTGTCCCAGTAGCAGGGTAGGCAGAGAGAACCTGGCAATCTAGTGTTAAGACACTCCCTTCACCATTAAGACACTTCCGTTTTCCATAGTCCATATTGAGTGGCGAGCGATTACCAGAGCGAGGAAATGAAAATATTAAATATTTCCTTTCCCCGGAATCGACGCCACAACTTGCCGCTTCCTCTGCGCCATGACCGACGTTTTTTCATTTTCATTTTCATCTCGTTATAAACGTAAATTCCAAAAGCAGGTGTGAATCACCAATCGTTCTTGTCTAGTGATTTGGTATGCGATAGGTATTTCTTGTCGTTTGTGTTCATTTCATCTCGTTAACGCTTCGGCTTTGAGAGGAATGCTGCTTTGGAAGGAATCGATGAATTGCTGGGATTTTGACAGTTCTGCATGACAATTTGTGTAAAGTTACGTTGGAGTTGAAGAAGTAAAAGTTTATATTTTTTTTTATTTTGTATCTCTCATATAGCACGTTAGGTAGAGGTAAGCTAGTGTTAGCATACCCTGCTCCCTTGAATGTTAAGTCAAGAAATTCAAAGGTGACAAGAAATGAAAATTTTTCCCATTTTCCCCGAGTGGGAAACGAACCCACGATCGTCACGTTAATGACTGGGAATTTAATCCCTACAAAGCTGCACGGTGCTCTTTGAAGGAACGAACTAAAGTTATAATATTTTTTTTAGCTTCATGCTGTAACCCACACATAGCAGGCAAAGAGATCCTGGCAACCTAGTGTTAAAACACTCCCGTTCTTAACTTACTGAATTCCCGAGGTATTGCGTGCTGAATGGCGGAACTCAACGCTGCGGGTCGCCTCGTTACCAGAGCGAGGAAGTAACGACGAGACGTTAGTAATGCATTTAGAGCTACATGATTCTAACAAATAAATTGGAAAACGGCTTAAATTAATTTGTTAATACAAAAACTTATAGAAAATATAACCCTGAAGAGCATACCCTTACATTTTAATAGTTTGTAGCTTAAAACACGAGATTATGTAAAGTTTAGTAGACACGACGTGGTTTTGAGGAAAGGAATAGACGAACATTCCATTCCATATTTTTTGTTCAGAAACATTTTACACTGTGTAGAGGAATCTAACGCAGCTCTTTATCTAAGAATAACAGGAAGTAACAATATATTACACTATCACCATAGAAAGTAACGAGAAAAGGAGTTAATTATTTTAATTTCTCTGCCCTTGTATCTAGATAAAGTGTCTCGAAAATTAGACGGTGCACGGAATACGGAGTGTATTAACACTAGACTCCCTGTACCTACCCTACCGACTACACGCGGGACTCAGCGTGAAGTTAAAAAAGTAAACTATACCTTATCAAATTCTGTTCCATTCAACAAATAATGTCTCGAAAATTAGGTTGCGTGGTTTTTAACACTAGGTTCCCTTTACCTACTCTGCCTACTAAATGGGATATACAACATGAAGCTAAAAAAGAAAACTATATCTAGAAAAAAAGCGGCTTTAAATTCCGTTTTAATCGACATGAAATGACTCGAATACTAGGTGGTGCGTGGGG
Organism: Heliconius numata; assembly: GCA_016802625.1. Taxonomy (NCBI): domain Eukaryota; kingdom Metazoa; phylum Arthropoda; class Insecta; order Lepidoptera; family Nymphalidae; genus Heliconius; species Heliconius numata. The sequence goes on from JAEBDU010011645.1 coordinate 32,470, forward strand.
AACGGTGTTTCTTAACACCAGGTTCCCTCTGCCTACCCTACCAACTATATAATGGATTCAAGGTGAAAACAAATAGAAAAAATGTATTTTCCATATTTCAACAAACTAAAATCCTTCAAATATGTTCACTGGTCGAGTACGAATACTGTGGGTCAACAAGCATCATTCCCTAACTCAGTAACTACATGTTAGCATAGCCTTGTCCAAATATGTAGCTCTACTGAAACATTGAACGGACGTATCCGAAAATGTATCGATACATTCGCATATTGGTTTAGGTTTCTGAATTGAACCTATGTGTGTATACTACATTTTTTGAAGTCAAAATAAATTATAATTATTCAAAATTAGGAGTAACATACTTAATTTTTTGAACGTCAAATAATGTACCATTAGTTCACTGAAACTACTGACCTAAGAAGAACCAGCGCAAGAAACTCGGAGGGACTTTTCAAATCAGTGATTTACAAATAACAATATAGTCTGTTTCTTTCAATCTGCTTCACGCTGTACCCCGCACACAGCAGGGTAGGCAGAGAGAACCTAGTGTTAAGACACTCCGTTCCCCAGTTTCCTCCGATTTCTATAGATAGATATTGGCAATAAAGTTCAATGTTATCTAGTATTTTGTATAGTCAGTATAGTATAGTAGTATAGTATTAGTTTAAAAGTTTAATCTTTTGTAGTATTTTTGCGTAACTGTGCTCCACCCATCGCTGCGTGTGATTTTGTAACATTCATAGCTTCTCGCTATATCCCACATGTAGTAAGGTAAGCGGAGGGAACCTTGTGTTAAGACACTCCGTTATCTACGATCCGCCGAATTGTAGAGGCAAAATCTTTTTACCAAAGCGAAATATAATTAAAATCAAATCAAAATCTAAATATTCTTTATTGAATTACAAGCACTTTGTTTGTTTTTAACTAGTGTCAGAGCTACGGGAAGTTAACACTGTCTTAGAAAGCAGTTCCGCTAAGTTGAGTCGACAAAAAACTCAATATTATGTTCTTTTAATAAAATATTTTCACAAAGGAATATGTCTAACAATTTTATCTGGTATTCTCCAAAAGGTAAGACAATAATTTGTTTGATAAAAACTAGAAGCTCGGACGATGTCATGAATAGTTTTTAAAGTTTAATACTTAGTTACAAACTTTACTGACTACTCGTATTTTACCCATGATTTGGTCACAGGAACAATAACAGGAATACAATTTCTATCTGAATGGATTAATTGAAGCCAGTATATAGTTATCGTGACAGGTTATGGGTTCGATTCCCACTGGGGAAATGAAATATTTAATATTTTCATTTCTTCACTCTGGTAACGAGACAAAAGTGCCTTGACATCCGCCACTCAACACGCAATAGAATGAATGAAGAGTGAAGAGAGATGCTAAAAAAATGGATTAGTTATATGGTAAAAAGCTATTCGAATACTTTGTATTCCCGATGTATTTATCATTTTTAAGTAAGTGGTAAAAGAGGGAGAACACAGTACCGCTGATTTTAGAAGAAGGTCACAAAAATCAAGAGAACTCCCGGAGGACATGTTTGAAGAGATTGACGATAGTGAACTTAGGTATTTGGCGACGGTATATGGGTAATAACCCATATACCCTTTACCCATACCCATTACTACGCATTTTTTGAAAGTGTTCAAGTTGTATCGAGCTGGCAACACTAAATATAGCCTAATTATGCTTCCTGGTTTTTCCGGCACAACCAAGTCGGTTGAGGAATCATAGTGTTCTTAACACAAAACATTCTATTCCAAATTTTTTGCCCAATCTTGGAGACACACTGCATGAAGCAGCGGAACTCAACACCGCATTTCTCAATTAGATATAATCATTCAGATCGAAATAAAATATTAATTCATTCTAAAAACTATGATATGACATACCTGCGCTATCAGTTCAGGTGGTGGGCGTGGGGCATTCAAGGCATCATCATAGGCAATATCGTTGGGCATCAGATACTGTGGTAGGAGGTAGGTAGCGAGGAACTCAGGCGACGGCTGCAATGGGACCCGCTGTTTGGGCCCCGGCGGCATCACGCGAGGCGCTGGCGGCACATCTGGCCCGACTGTAACAAGGAAGAAAATTTAAATATGATTTTTTTTTACTGAAGGCCGTCGTCGTTTTAAAGCTTAATAAAAAAGTTTTAAAGTTAAATATTCAAAGGAAGAAGTTGAGTCTGATCGATACCCACTGCCAAAAAATGGATAGACCGAAGCATCTATCACTAGGATCTATTTTAATACTCAGCTAGCGCATACACTATAAGCTGTATGCCAGCTTCACGCTGTATCCTGCACAAAGCTTTTTGGGCAGAGAGAACCTAGTGTTAAAACACTCCGTTCATCACTTTGAGTGGCGGAACTCGACGCCACGCTTTGCCTTGGGGCCGAAAGCGAAGCGAAGAATTTAAAATGTTAATAAATAATAATTCATCCCGAATGGGGATCAAACCCCCAACCGTCGTGTTACAGTCGTACCCTTGTGTCCCTGCGCTACAATGTCCTCAAAGGTAAAACGATGAACGATGTAAAAGGTTAAATAAATATTTTTACCTACACTTTCAGTAAATAGAATTTCAAGGATTTACGTCGTAGAAATTATTTCATCCGGACGACTGTGATAAGCTAGTTTAAAACTAAGTTAAGTCAGAAAAATAAACTTGCATTGCTAATAGAAATATAAAACTTCGATACATAGATTTACCAATAATTTTACACTGAAAATTTACCATACCACTACACAGAATCATATTTTATTAACATTTAAATTATTTTCATAATTTTTTTTTCTCATGATCTCAATAGAAAATTAAATAATCTCAAAAGAAACTAAGTAGTTTCCTTAACTAAAATAAAAAATTAACTAAAATAAATATTTTATCTCTGAAATTCTAAAATTAAATAAAAAAACTAATAAAACAGAGAATTAGCTTCAATAATAAAAAACCTTAGAATTCCTTGGAGAGTGTGTTTAACGATTGATGACTGTAGAAACGTATGAAGTGACTATAAAGGGTGACGCGGCGCTCAATATCCATTATTTATTTTACATGAGACATGTTAGGAGAGGTGAAAATTGACTAGAATTTAAATAATTGTAAGGTTCCGTAATTTAAAGTTAAACTAGAACCCCTAGAAGGTCTTTCCGTCTGTCACGAACATTTTCCTAAAGGTTCCGCGGAGATGAAACTATAATTAGTGAGGCAGTCGTGGCACAGTTGCTTAACATACGTAAACATGATGGTAATGGTTTCGATTCCCGCTGGGGGAATTAATTATATTAATTTCTTCACTTTTTGGTAACAAAACAAAGCCCGGCGTTGAGTTCCGCTCAACACGCAATGTTTTGAATATGTTTTTATATAGAGAGATTAAATCTTAACCCACTAAGCAAAAGAGATTCCCTACTGTACCAACATGCTATCATTGTTTCAACTCCCTAAGTTAAAATAAAGAAGACAAAAACAAACTGGACAAAAGAAACATTTTAACCATTGTTGTGACTTCCGTCTGAGACATTATTAATTGTTTTTTATATTAAGAATTAAAATATGCGGTACCTGGGTTTGTAGTGGGTTCAATCTCCTCTAGGGGAACGATTCATATCACCCAATTTTCGAGAAATTACGTGTTGATTGGCGGAACTCAACGCTGCATTTGGTTTATATTATTAGACCAAATCGAACACACAGCCCTCACTTTTAAAGTCTGACTCTGTGCCTTGACAGCCTCACCTTAACATTCAATTAATACTTGACATATCGAAAAAAAGAAGACCATTAGAAACTCATCTAACTCAACAAGTACTTTAAGTTTAAAAATAATATTATTGATTTGTTCCGTTTTTATTAACTTTACTTCTAGAAAAAGTTTCGCAAGGTTTCATAGGAGCGTGGGGCACCTGGAATACTTTATAAGCTCACCAAGGCTAGTTTCAATGTCGGTAAAAACAATATGAGAGTTGAAAATTGATGAATGAATAAATAGGTCACTTTTCAACAAGCTTTTATTAGGTCGAGCTGTAACAAACTATGTAATAAAATTTTAGACACTAAATTTGGCCCACTTTTAATAATTGTGTTATCATGAACCTTGGCCAGGCCAAGTTGTGGGTTCGGTTCCCACTTAAGGAAATGATGATATTTAATATTTTTATTTCTTCGCTCAATTTGTGTTGCCGATTCAAAGGCGGACACTAGACTGACTTAGCAGTAGGTACTAAACAATCAAAATAAAAATTCTACATAAACATGATACAAATGAAAATCGATAAAGTTAATTCAGTTGAGTGTCGATAAAATTAGCCGAAAACAAAACAAAGCGAGGTGGTGGTGGCGAGGTCCTTGAAAATTGTCGCTTTGCTTTAACACCAGACCTGAGATGAAAATATTTCAAGATAATAAATATTTCATTTATCAGATTGAGAATCGAACCCACAATCTTTACATTTACAGTCGCAAGCTCGTGTCCATGTGCCACGATGTTCTCGTAAGCTGAGATGAGACGTCGTGTCCAATATTCCCGGCATCAGCATCGACGGATGTTGGTTTGGCTTTATCTTCATTATGTCAGTAGTAATTAGCAGTTATAAGAGGATGACAGAAGACTTAGCTGAAGGTTGTTTCTGAGGACGAGGGGTTCGTGAAAGTCACTAGGTTTTAGTACAACTCAGACATTACAGAATATACATTATTATATAATGTGAGCTATATGAGGGCTGGGTGATTCGAATAAACTAACTAAATTTATTTCTCTGTAATGAAGTTGAAGAGTCTTTATTATAATAAACATTATTAAAAGCACAATTATAATATTATGTATAAATGTTGCAAATTACCTCTAAACAAGAGAAACGACGATTAAAGTTCGTCTCTCTCTCTCTTTTATCGATTATTTTTATCCAATTTATTTTGGTTTATGGTTTTTAATCTTATATAGCTTTTATCTGTACATACATTCACATTTTTATTCCTTCTACGTGGCTATCAATTAATTATAGACATCTGACGGGTGCCATAAAAAAAGGAACGCTATATTTAAAGAGAGTATATTCTCTTTACACATATATAGATATGATAAAAAAGAGCTCCACGCTGTATCCTGCATACAGCAGGGTAGGCAGAGGGAACCTCGTGTTAAGACACTCCGTTCCGCACTTTCCGCCGAATTTTGGAGGCATTGCATATTGAGCAGCACCAGAGCGAAAAAATGAAAATACAAATGTAAATAAATATTTTCTTTCCTCGAGTGGGGATCGAACCCACAACCAGTCGATTTTGCAGCACATTTCGTGCCCATGCGCCACGACTGGCCCCTATACATAGATATGACATATATATAAATATATGTGGAACTCGTATCTGATTAGAATAATTTCACAGAACAACTCCCCGAAAATTTACAGGTACATAAAGTTAAATTTACATATATGTAGGGTGTTTGATAAAATTATATATTCTCGGAGAATATTATTAGTGACGAACAAAAACATAAAATTATATTCTACGGTGGTATGTCCTTTCTAACTTTATGTTGTGGCTTCACATCCCAAGCAAAACCTTTAATTATAATTAATTATCGATCGATGAAAAATATAGATTTCTGTAAATAAAAATTCTCTCTTTCAGGGTCAAACCCCTATGACCCTTTGTTATTAAGACAGAAGGGATTAGTGTTAAAAAATCCGTTTCCGACTTTCAAGAATTTGAAACGTTGCAAATTGAATAGCAGAACTCAACGCCACGCTATATATACCGAAGCAAGGAAAAGAAAGTTACAGGCAGAGACCGGGTCACGACCACGATGGTTTTATGTAACCTCTCAAAAAAGAAAAAAAATGGAGAATTTAACCACTAGGCGGCGAGGCAAAGCGCGGCGGTAGAATTCGGCAGAAAGTGGAGGACAAAAGTCTCTTAACGGGAACAGAGCTTCTTAACACGAGGTTCCCAGGCTCCCTCTGGCTATTCTCTGTGTGATATACAGTGTGAAGCAAAAAAAATAAAAAATAGAATAAAGTAAGCTTACTCTACAGTTCATTATTACTCTCGGCCGATGTGTGTTAATATAGTTTCAATTTACGATAAAACGACGCAAAGTAGATTCTATATATAGAATTCATTTAAACCGTCTATTATTATGATGCAAGTAAATATATTTATAATTATTTCAATTTAATTTATATTTATAAACTGTGCGGACACAACTTATACCGCACAAAGCAGTGTAGGTAGACGGAACCTGGGAACCTAGTGTCAAGACACTCCGCTTTCATTAAGACAATTCCTTTGCCTACATTCCTCTGAATTTTCAGGGTATTGCGTAAATGAGATTTGCCTTGTCACCAGAGCAAGAAAGTGAAAATATTAAATATTTAATTACCTCCAGTGGGAATCGAACGCACAGTCTTTCGCATTTACAGTCACGCCACGACTGGCCCTGTGAAAAATTGATCAAGGAAATAAAGAGCATTGCTCTGTCCTTTGCTCGCTTGTGACACTCACTGAGTGGACACTGAAAAGAAATTATGAGAAGGACACTGGTCCTTCCGACGAGACATAGTTAGCGGCCACGTGACGCTCAAACATGTTATCACTGGCAAGACACACTGGTCAAACGCCTGAACAGATTTTTATGGGACTTCCACTGAAAGGCAGAGGTTGTAATAAACCGCGAACTTTTTGCGAGCAAAAGCAAATAAAATCCCAAAAGGAATCATAAAATCCTAAAAATTACATTTTATTTAAAGTACAACACTGGAGATACTCGTTCTAAAATAACCAATCATCCCTAAACAATACACTAAAGTAATAGTGTACCAGCGGGCGAACCCACGGGCGGGCCATTACTTTTAAACAAATATTTACATTTATACAAGACATTCGCTTCTAAGTTAACTATCTATAAAGTTTAGAAGCGTATTGGAAACACTTTACTTGGCAGTAATCAAGTCGGAGGAACTTCTGTGTTCCCAATTAAAGTAGTTTCCTCGTATCATATTTGTATTTGAATCTGTAACTACAGCGCTTCCAGTTGATTAGATGCCAACTTTGTAATAATTGTCAATGTACGTTACGTTATCCATACCTATATTATAAATTCGAAAGTAACTCTGTCTGTTTGTCTGTCTGTCTGTCTTTTACGCAATCACAGCCAAATCGCTAATTCAATTGTGATAAAATACTCATATAGAGATACTTGAGGGTCCCGGGATGAACATAGGTTATTTTTTTTCTCATATTTGTAATATTTTCAATATATACCAATATATTAAAATACTTATTAATTTGGCATGCAATTTATTCCGCCATGTTAATAACAACCGTCGCTATGCGATCGTTGCTAAGCAACGATTTGCAAACTTTGTTAGAAAACGTCACCCAAAATGAGCTTGCTTAACGCAGCTCTCTATTGAAAACTGAAAATAATTTTATAAATATATTTAATAAATATTCGTATAGTTCAAGCGGGCGTAGCCGCGTTCGGGTCCACTAGTAATTATATATATATTGTATTATTTAGTCATTTTGAAACAATACAAAACTAATACTTGTTATTGTTGTTATTCATTAGTTTTATTGAAACAAGTCATTTGTATTAAATTAAAAGTTGCTATGTCTATAGTAGACGTATACGTAGACGTAGTACGGATTCAGAAGACACTTCATTGCTATGGGACAGTGTGGTTTAAATGTGATGGTTTTGGGTTCGATTTTCACTCGGCAAATGAAGTATATTCCCAATCTATAAAATAAAAGCGCGGCGTTGAGCTTCGCAATTCAACAAGTTATATTGTGAATTCTGTCGAGAAGCTGCTTATCCTGCTATACGTAATACAGCGAAGTTAACAAAATGACATACCTTCAAATTCCCATTCTGGAACAGAGTATTTTCGATCAATCATGGGAAATGTATGTATTTTTAACTCCCCACGCAAACAGAGGAGTGTTGGAGTTTGACGTGTCTGTATATGTGAGTGTATTATAAGTCCGTCTGTGGCATCGTAACTCCCGAACGGGTGGAGCGATTTTGATCTAGTTTATTTTAATTGAAAAGTAACAACACGTTAAAGATCATCAGCTCATTTCTAGTTGTTTGCTTACCTTATACTTACTTATACAATATATATAGAATATATGTAGATAATATACAATATATATAGAATATATAGAATTAGTCAACAATACTTAATATCATGTCAATCTGGACAAAAAAATCAAAGAAGAGCTTACATGAAACAAATCGTATTGCAAATTGAAAAGATCGCCTCTAAAGCCTCTTTATTTCGCATTTATATCTTATTTTCTTTAAGGAGCCCCTCAGAATGCAATATTGCTTTTGTAGTCGGTAGGACACTAAGTACCTGCTTCATCTCATTGTAAGTCTCTAAGTCTATGATTGCAGCTTACAATCGCTTCGGAAGTATATTTTATGTATTTCTATTATTATTTTTATTTATTGTTGAATTTAATATTATTTTATATTAGTCCTATCGCAGTGCATAGGCATAGACGTGCCACTGTAAACACTCTACAATTCGGGGGAAGTATGCAACGGAAGTACCTTCATTAAGACACTTCCGCTTCCGTTTTCGATCCGGATAACGTGGTGTCTGAAGACTAGGTTCCCTGGTTCCCTCTAACTGTCCTGCTATTATTTTTTTTATTTTAGGGAGGTTTTGGCTTTTCATCATAAAAAGCTAATTGAACAAATTCCGATGTTAAAGTAAAGACCGAAATTATTAAATTTTGATTTGATTTTCACTAGAAGTGGGGGCTGAATTTGGAAAAAAAGTACTAGGTTATTTGCATCGATTTTTACCGTAAAATTCTTGCTTGTAAATTTATTTATTTACATTTCGTACGAATGCCGAAAGAAAAGATATTTCGTCTACTTTAAAAAGTTTCCCGTTTATTTTTATAATTTTCGCTTGAACTTTAATTTTTAGAATTTTCGCTTCGTTTTGAAACTTCTGTTACTTTTGCTATCGTATTTAATAATAGTAAATTCAAAAAGCCTACTTATTCTTGTTTCCGTATGAATGTCGATTACATGCTGTATCCCGCACATAGTAGGGAAGGCTGAAGGAACTCAACCTTAACACACTCCGTTCCCCATTTCCATTTAATTATTGATATAAGGCGTATTGTGTGACGGAACCTAATAGGACGCTGCAACGTCCCGCTTTGTCTAAGTACCAGAGTAAGAAAATAAAAAAATCGTTCCCCCCAATGAATTGAATCTATTGACACTTCGCTGATGCACCACTACGGCCTCAAAAATACAAATCTTCAAAATGTTAAACTGTTCTTTTATTTGTCTCAATCATGTATGGAAAAATGAGGAACTATTTGGCTAACTGATATTCTATCGATTTAATTATAACTTATTATTGAATAGAGAGAATAACAAAACAATAACAATGTTCTT
>JAEBDU010011646.1:0-32579 GCA_016802625.1 Heliconius numata
TATTCAAATTAACTCTATATTGTAATTTAGCCCTATTTCGCGTCGGTATAAGCTAATGCACAAGCTCTCTAATTGGTAACATAAATATGCATGATGGTTAAGTAAAATCCATTTGGAACGACGTTTAACGCTAGTTCACAATTTATGGGGGAACTTCTAAATATGAAGATAATTTAGCTATTTGTATGAAAATTGTGATTTTGGGAGTAAGCTGTGTGTGTTGATTTATATTTGTTTAAGGTTAGATTTGGTGTAGCGTTTTGAAGTTGAAGTTATAATTTGTATTTTGATGACGATTACGAAATGTTTTGATAGTTAAATCAAATTAAATCAGCTTCACGCTGTATCACGCACACAGCAGGGTGGGCAGAGGGAACCTAGTGTTAAGACACTCCTCTACCAGTCATACAAAAAATTTCCTAGTTTCCTTTCTATAACCAGATACCTGCTCGTATCTTTAAAATAAAACTAAATATGCGCGATTAATTCTGTTTAAGAGCTGCTTTGTTAAAATAAATAAAATTGGGAAAATCTTATTATCCTACAGTACATAAAATATGTTAAAATTACATTAAAAAAAAAACAACTGAAATTAAATTCAACAAAACCCTTCTTAAATCCACTGAGTGGACTTTCAAAAGGATAGTAGGATAGGATATTTAAAAGATAAATAGCAGTCATCCTTCTTTGTTTCCTTTGTTCAATATAGGTAAGTATAATCTCGGAAACTACTGGACCGGTTTAATTAGACAAATGGCTACTTCAACTCCTCGTAACATATAACTACTATTTTAACACTTTAATAAAATTATTTTATGATATATCTATTAAATGTTAATATAATATTCTTTATTCATTGTCTAAGAAATTATTTTGAATGGCGGAAATCACCGTCGCTCAGTACCAGAGTAATAAAAATATTAAATACTTCATTTCCTCGAATGGGAATCGAACCCACAACGCCACGCCTGTCCTATAAACATGTTAGTACCACTAAAATTGAACACTTACATTATTAGTACATTCCGGGCTGCATAACCCGATAGTCTTATATTCTCGTTGTTTCGGAGGTACAACGTGTAACGCAGACACGCCGATACCAGCGCCTAGTAGACCAGCGTCGTGGGCGCGCAGTGATGGCGTGTAGTGGATTCGAATTCCGGAATTGTCTAAAACTGTAAAAATAATGATAAATTAGATGTCTAATTCGTCGTCGTTCAATTTTGTTTCAGCGGAAAATGTAATACAATTTATCATCAATTTTCTCTATATTATTTATTGTTAATTACTCCTATTTATTTACACTCGTATTTATAAATGAAAAAAAAAAGAAACAATTGACGCGCAAAAGTCTATATCGCTAATCAGGTATTTCTTCCAGACAACCTTTGGCTTAGGAAATATATATCTATATAATCATCTATTTTATCTTTATCTACTACATTTTTATAACACGAAGACGTTCCAAATTCCACTTATCTACAAATTAACTACACATCATAAGTAACTCATTGCCAGCAAATACACAAACAACAATAACAATAAAGCCCAAAACATCAAAGATACCTTCGTGTAGCGCCTGATTGTCGTAATGAACCTCGAGCATGTAGTACGACACCCCACCCTTCTCACCTAGCGGTATGCCGACGTTTTCTGGCAGAAATTCACCTGGAAACAAGGAATAATATTGAATTTCTTGGTATCTTAATATATGCTATATAGGGCTTATATTATATGCGATATGTACCTATTATAAATATTAGGAGAACGAAATTATAAAATTTCTCACTAATAAACTTTATGGGAACGAAGTGTCTTAACACTGGTTCCAGGTTCATTCTCCCGACCCTGCTATGTGTGGGAAAAAGGATATGAAATTTCAAAATAGATAACAAGTAAAAGAAATTGTCAAAAGTTTGTTTTTGTATATTAAGGGTTTTTAGAAATATGAAAAGTAAATTGACAATGCGTTAGTTCAATACATATATTTTAAAGTGCAGCGACCCAAGCGGGTTCCCTCTGCATACCCTGTTGCGTTCAGGATAGAGTGTAAAGCTAAAATATATATTTAAAATTTTAGTTTATAATCTATACATAAAAGTTTTTATTAAAAAGTCTGAAATCAGCTTTATGTGCTACGTGTAAATACTTTGTATATTTTATTGCGTACATTTACACAAAAGTTTAAATTTAAATTAGCTTAAGACAAACTTTGCGTCAAACAGTTTATTTCTGTACTTTGGAGAAAATGGGGATTTTTATTACAATTTGTTCTTTAATTTGTTTAAAATTTGGTTTTCCTGGCAATAGAATCTAATATAACCTTCATTCTTTGTTCTTTTTAAACCTCGATGTGAAAAGAGGAAAGTTATGTTTGACTGTCGTATGTCTGTGGCATCATAGCTTCTAAACAAATGGATCGAAGTTGTATACCTGTTAGATTTTTTTAGTTTTACGTAAAAAAAATAGCATCTATTTTTTTATATACTTGGTTAATAATATGCCATTTCAACTAAGAATCAATCCTATTATTTACTCTAAATTATAACTCAATATGTATAATAACATTTATTTTAACTCTAACTTACTCGTAATTTGTAACATTTTCTATTTACATAATAAATGAAACTTTTTGCAAGTTACAAACATTTCTAACAAAAGCTACAGCTGTCCAAACATTATTATTTGTTTAAGTATAATTAAATTACTATTCAAGCTTCTATATTTATACTGTAAAATTCAGTACATTATACTATATTAAAATAACCTGAAATGTTTTTCTTGTGAAAATCAGTCAGAGGGAACCTACGTTCCCTCTTCCTACTCTATTGGTTCCTACGTGGAGCTAAATTAAAAGCTTACCTTTGGAACCCATAGCCCACGCAGCAATAGGTGTGACACAAGTAGCCAACTCAGGTGGTCTATTTGGACCGAAGAAACCATCGTTGCTGTTTTGCGCCCACTCATTCCACTGCCTTTTATCATGGTCTTCTGCACACTCATATAAAACCATATGATGTACTGGTGACAAGCTGTTCTTCTCTTGGACAGGTTTCCCGTCTTTTATCGGTCTACTGTCTATTAGTGGTTCATAACCTATTATATGATGCTTTCTGGGTAGATCGGGAGCTTTGAAGACTTTACACCAAAACAATGTGGCCATTACATGCGGGATTTTTAACTGCAAAAAATATTTTTAATTAAAAAGTTGTGGCTGGATTTTGTCCAAAGTTTATTGGTGAATACTAATGAGTTTGGCAAGTACTTAGGTGAAAAAAGAAATCAATATTGTGAACTTTTGTACGATAATTTAGAATTAAATGCATACTTATAAATCAAATTAGCTTCTTTGAATGTGTTATTTTTAATTATTAATTAATTAAATTTAGTAAGTCAGGTGAAAATATATTACTTTTGATGAAAACAAAAAGAAAATGTTTCAAATTACTATTAGCGTATTAAAATCTAAAACAAGTAAAACTATCTATATTTATTTTAACATTCAACAATTTCTTTTCAAATAATTAGTATAAGGAATTACAAAAAAGCCTTATATCTATACAAAATATAAAATGAAGCCACTTACATTATTTATTTTCACATCCCAATGATTCAGTGGTATAGAGTCAGGTTTGGACAGCGGTTGCAGAAACCTCAATGGTCGGGAACCACTATTTATATGTCGTGGTAGCTGACCATCTGAACCGTCTGGACCTAGCGCCCAAATTACTTGTGTTGTATCCTCCTAGAGAAGTATAGGTAAAGTAATTAGTAAATTCGTATTTAATTTTATAAGCCGCTCTCAAGACCAATCCCAAACTTAAGAGCGGTTTACAAATACCTAAGTTACCCATATGAAGCTATATTTTGTTTTAGAGTTAAAAAATACTAAGGAAATATTTTAAAAATATTGTATTTTACGAATTCTAGACAAATGATGATGCTTAACTCTTTATTTTGTCTTACAAAGACAATTACAATAAAAAATATAATCAATCCCCCAAATCGGAAATGAACCCACAATCACTACCTTCAATAATAGAAACGTATACTCACCCCAATAACGAAATCCTGTCGATCGCAAGTGTCCAACTGTCGTCTAAACTCCACAGTAGTATGGGTTTCATTTTGGTAACCAGATATCAGTTCGTAGTTCTGCACCTCGTCTGCGACCGCCCGGTCATCGAACGTGAGGCCGTGGCAATCCTGAAAATCGATAAGAGATTAGTTTCAGTTATTACTTATAATATATTCAAATGGATTTGTATTTGAATTTGATATTGAATTTGAAATGGCGTAGTTTAATAAATGTTGAAATAACATTTAAATATTTATAGATAGGTATTGTCTACATATAATAAATAACTTAATTTATTGAAAAATGTATAATTTTACAAAATTTTTCAAAATATAGTAGGGTTGTTTTGGATTTTTTATAGTAGGGTGTTAAAAAAATAGTAGGGTTTGGTGTTGTATAGCGTTGTTAAGAATAATTCCGAAAATGTATATATGGCTCCGTTCTTTCCGCTGAATTTCTGAGATATTGTGTGTTGAGTGGCGGAACTCACCATCGAGCTTATGCCTCAGAACCATAGTGAAGATATGAAAATAATAATAAAAAATTATCTATTCCCCCAAATGAGAACCGAACTCACAACCATCGCGTTACAGTCACAGGCTTTTGCCCTTGTGCCACAACGGCTTCAAGTAAGTAGTTTTATAATCTAAACATTTTCCTGGTCTGGTCCATCAGACGCCTGTTCCGAAAATAGCGGGAGATGCTTGAAGATAAGGAATGGAAATAAAAGGTGTTTTTATAGCGTGGTTACAAATATAACTAAGAAGCGGATGTGATGAAACAAGTTACAAAACCTATTTTCAATTTATAAATTTAGTCTAATTCATTTTTAAGATACCTAATTAATTTACCTTTATTTTTTGTATAACAAAAAAAAAACAAGAAATACAATATTTTAATAATAAACGAACACTGAAATCGTTAAAATTTGTTTCACACGTTTCATTCATTATTAGTTTTTCTAAAAGATAGCAAGATACAACTTTGCGAAGGTATATAATCTTTTACAAGGTTATTGGCAACACGTTGAAGTGTTAAGAGCTAATATTACGAGAAATTGTTACGTCAAATCTATCATTGTCAATTTTTGAAATTATTTCAGCTTCACGCTTTATCCCGCATGTTGGGAGGGTAGATATTGTGAGTCAAGTGTTGTAACACTACGTTCCCCACTTTCCGTCGAATTCTGCAGGCTTTGCGTGTTGAGTGACGGAGCTCAATGCCGCTTTCGATACCAGGGCGCAGAAATGAAAATATCAGTAGAGAGTACATACACTATAGAGTGGGAATCGAACCCATAACTAGTTTACAGTCCCCAGTGACACGAATATATATTTAATTAAATAATTATATTTATGTATTTAAACAGTTAAAATAAATACAAACAGATCCATTTAAAATATAACGAAATATTATCGCATTCGTCATCTCCATCAAAAAGGCGAAGATCAACTTTCCAAAAGGAGTATTATCTAGCTACCTATTAAATCTATCTCATTATTTTGCATTCAACACAAAACCATTTAAAATTGAACCTTATACCACTAACGTAGAGTTTAATTAACAATGTTTTAACGAAACAGCTGATAGAAGGGCTTTGAACGAGGCAGATGCGCTAGAGGTATGCAATAAAGATAATAATAAGTTTTATCCTATTGGGGTTTTTTCCTACGGCAGATGTGGTGTAGCACGTGCTGTCCACACCTGGCTTGGAACCTGGGGTGTCATTTACCAAATGTCAGTGTCCTTATTGTATATTTGTTGCGATAGTCCAAAAAAATGGAAGCATCAATCATGCGGTGAATTTAATTTTTCTTATAAATCATAAAAAAATACTTATATGAAGTGCATTTTGTACGACATATTGGGGGTATGTGGAATGTGCGTGGGTAATTAGATTTGGAATGTTGGCAACGAAAGTCCTATATAGGTACTTATAATTAAACATATTTTTAAAATATAATAATAATAGCAGTACTGCCACTTTTCTACCAAATTCTTATTCTCATAAATCATATTCTTGTAATATCAAGAAAGTAATAGAGTATATACTTATAATTAAACATTTTTTTAAATACAATAATAATAGCCACTTTTCTACCAAATTCTTATTCATAAATTATATTCTTGTAATATCAATAGATAATACATTTATTTCTTATTTTGACAAAAATTAAAAAAAAAAATCAAAATCAGCTTCACGCTGTATCCCGCACACAGCGGTGTAGGCAAAGGGAACATAGTGTTAAAACACTCCGTTCCCCACTTTACGCCCACTTCTGGGGGCGGAACTCAATATTCTTACTTAGATATAGTTCAAAATAACAATATATTTAAACCAATATAAACAAAAGTAACTTCCCCAAATACACAATAAACAATAAAAGAATCAATAAGAACCAGCCTACTATAAGATAGCGTCTCCTCCTCCTCCTCCTCCTACTATAGGAAGTGCGAGACCACGAAAACGGGTCTGGTGGGTTGGAATCACAACAATTAAGCTCAGGATGTAATATAAAGAGGTTTTATTGAGTCGTGGGAACCAAGTTCTGCGTGGAATCGCTGTACATGCAAAAGCCTGTTTGTGACGATTGTTTAGGGTTGTCGATATTGGGTATGTTATTTTTATTGTTATTTTTTTATTTGATGGGACATATTAAAAAAAACAATACGCATTGAAGTTTTATAAATGAATACATATCTAACAAATATTAATTATAATTCTAGAAGTTGTATAATTGAGGATGTCTTGACGCATTGGTACAAGCGTTGTGGATTCAATTTTCATTTGAGAAAATTAATTATTATTTATTAATACTGTCATGTGTTCGTTCTGGTATCAATTAAAAGCGCAGCGTTGAGTTCCGCCACTCAACAGGCAATGCCTCGAAAACTTGGCGGTCTCTGTTTACGTTGTTATAAGCGGGATACATGCCATAAAGGAGAAGCAGAAGAGAAGAATGAGACAGAAGAAAACTACCAAGAAGGCAAATTTATGTATCTCACATAGCATATTTAGCAACCGATTTGACACCTAATTCAAAATATATTTTTTTATACTGAAAATAATTTTTAACAACTTCTAACCTCATTTTAATTCTATAAGGTGCCGTCGTAAAGTCTTTTTATTAGAGGACGTGTGACGTTGTTTAAAGGTAAAACGTACATGTTTAATGGCCGTAGTATTTTTACCTATTTTAGTCGCTACCACAGTCTCGCTGTTAGAATACTAATGTTTAGATACTTGAAAATTTATTGGAAATAAACTCAACTAATATGTGAAAATATATTTTAATATATATGTTTTTTTCTATAACATTTATATCTTTCTTTACATTTATCTAAATATTTTAAACTATGGAACCAATTTAAATGCGGGATTTTTCTTTAACCAGAGTGAGAGTGAGAGTGACAGAGTGACAGAGTGAGGAATATATGAATTATGATACACGCACATAATATAATATTAAAAAAGATTCACGTGTAATCCCGCATAAAGCTGGGTAGGCAGAGAGCATCGAGTGTCAAAACAGGCGTTACATTCACACGCTTAACTCTATTTCCCTATAACAATATTAATCTAAAATTAAAATTCAAAATTCAAATGAACATTTAAATATACGTTTTACTAATGAGCCACATACATACCAACAATGTTTATCGACAACCCTAGTGTGAGGTAACTATAACGCAATACCACATGTTACATTCCATTAGTTGCAATTTAATTTGAAATTCAATAATGTGTTAGCGTCGATTATCGCTGACATACAGACAAATATATATACATATAGAATATATAAATGTAGAGGTAATTACTCAGCTTATTTTTATGAAAACAGGCCAAGGGACCCAAGGGTCTCACTGTAACGCGACGGTGGTGGGTTCGATCTCCACTTTCGAGTGGGAATGAATTAATCATTACATTTCTTCGTTTGGGCACCAAAGAAAAAGTCCGGCGTTGAGTTCCGCCGAAATATTTGGCATTCGAAAAGTGGAGAACGGAGTATATTAAGTTAGGTTAGGTTCCCTGCTGTGTACGGGATAGAGCGTGAAGCTGATTTTTATGAAAAAAACAATTCAAACAGTATAAAAAAAGAATTTCATATTTCAAACACGCAAATAGACGTGAAGAGAACTACTTTAGTTTTTTTTTTCACATATGTATATTAAAAACAAAAACAAGAATTTTATAGATACAGTCAAGCATAAATATATTATGTATTCTTAATGAGACTAGCACTAGGCTATCCGGTTATTAGTCACGCTTACCTCTTATTGGCGCCGGGCACCATATTGTTATATAATATACCTACATTTATACTTTAAATTTGATTAAGATTATTATTATGTTAAAATATTAGGAAATGGCATCTTTTTATGTTTTTCCATTCACAAGTTGTTTATTATTAATATTAAATTAAAAAAAAAAAACATAATGCATATGCCAATATATGCTATAATAGGTTTGAAATAAGTATGCAAATAAATCACATTAACTGGGCACATTAAATTAGGTAGGCACAGTGGAATAGATTTCGACTGTCCGTCCGTAAACGTAATGTGTGTGGGTTCGATTCTTACTCAAACTATTTTCATTTTATCAAAATCAAATTGGGGCGAAAATTGGCGGACGGAGTGTCTTAGCACTAAGATAAACAAAAAACAATTAAAGGAAAACTTTCCAAAAAAAAAAACTTAAATATTTCGAAAATTAGCAATCTAATTTTCAACCTAGGGTTAACTAAAATCTCTTTTGACGTTTACATCTAACATTTCAGTGTTTACGGCAAACACTCACGGGATTCGCAATTACCATAGCTGATACCGTAAAATCACGATCAGTCTGTCTCTACATGCGGTGGACCGTACAACGTATTTGGCCGAAATGCCAGAAATTAACGCCTGGATACACTTGTCCCTTCTATTACTCGAGAGCACTAGATACCTATTATATTCTAGTAGCTTTAGATATCTAATAATTAGTTTAATATCAATTATATTAATATCAAAATATTATATTTTGTTAAATATCCAGAAAGAATGTATAGAGAAAAGTAATTTATAGATTATTAATATTATGATTATTAATATTAATAAAAAGAGTAGGGAATCAAATCTCCTGAGTCTTAATGGGAATGGAGGGACACTAGGCTCCCGGGTTCCCGCTGCCTACACAGCTATGAGCGGGATACAGCGTGAAGCTAAAAAAAGTGATATTGGAAATCGAAATCTTTATAAGATAATCTTTAAAAAATAAGAATTTCATTGAATCATACCAAATCATTTTTCAAACTTAAGGTGACTCATGTATAAATAGTGTAAGAGGCAAATTTATTATATATTTAAATACCTGTATACGTTTTCTTAATAAAGTAGCTCTTATAAGATAATAGATTTATAAATATTTAACGATCAGCAATAAATATCATAAGTTAACTTTTTAACATTTATATGAATGTTTTTACAATTGGCTCTCGGCTTAACTGGCGACCTGTGAGTAACATGGTTTGGATCCGGTTGGATTTTCCGGAACGCCAGAGTTTTCATATTGTTACAAAATTAAAGGAAAATGTATGATATTTTAATAACTTAATTTTCTTTGCTTTTCGTTCTTGTTATCTTAATTTAATATTTATTATTATTTTGGGTTACGATTTAATGAAGCTTCACCTTTGTATTAATAAAACTGTGTCAGGTTAACATAGTAAGTAACAAAAAATTATATTTATATACCTAGTCGTATACAATGGAGTCATACTAAAATTCCTTTGTTTGGTTTTATACGTATATTTTGTTATAATAATATTAAATTTCTTTAGAAAAAAGAACCTTATATTTTACGTAAATTGCTTATTAAAATAAATATTTCTAATTCAGATCGTCATTTAGTCCAGTTATAAAATAAGCATAAAATGGAATATGGAATATTTTGGTTTCACTATGTTTACCTGTATTGCCTGCTGCTGCGTTAAGTTCCACGAAACCACCCTTAATGTCTCTCAATTTTGACAAAAATTGGGGCAAGCAAGGAGTGTCTTAACACTATTTTCCCTCTGTCTATCATCACCATTAAAAAAAATACAAATTTTGCCTATTTCAACTCAAATAGATGCGTGTGAAATTGTAAATCGTCTAACAGAAATTAAAGCCTTACTACTATAGATTATACAACAAAAGACATAGATAACAATATACAAGGAGATATCTGAAAGCACGTCAGGTAAATGATTGACTATGAAACAGACCGACATTACGCAAACTCTATTGTGCAATATATTCCAAGTTCAGGAAGCATTAAAATTCCTTCTACGTACACACAGACGTACAAAAGAAATAAGTTTTGAGAATCGCATGTTGGTACGCGCATGTGAACTCTCGAACACAATAAGCGTGAAATGTCGACGTCAAATGCTAGATGATAGCGTTGAATAGGTATGTTTTGACGGGATTACCGAGAATAGCTTAGCTTTTTTTGGCGTCACGCTGTCACGCTGTATCCCGCACACAGGGTAAAGGGAGTCTAGTGTTAAGACATTCCGTTCTTCACTTTTCGCCGTAATCTGGAGGCATTGCGTGTTGAGTTGAGTGGCCTCGACAACAGAACGAAGAAAATGAATATATAAAATTTTTCATTTTTCCGAGTGGGAATCGAACCCACAAGCTATTTGCATTCGTTTACAGTCTCACACTGCACGCCACGACTGGCATCGATGTTAAAATTTGGATTAATAAACAAAATAAGCAATATACAAGATAAACCCAAATCTCACAAATTGGAACGAACGCCGGTTTCGTAATATGTTAATACATTTCAACATAACAGTTTTATAAATAATCAAATTGGTTTGGAGATTTTCTATATTTAACAAGCTCATTTGAAAAATTTCTTTATTTAGTATCATAAAAAAGTAGCTAAGTATACATTTATTCTTGCTTTCCGAGGTAGGCAGAAGGAACCTTGTGTAAGGGAACCTTCAGAGGTGGAACTCAACACTCAATATGAAATAGCTTTTCAACCTCGCATAGAGCAGGGTAGACAGAGTCAACCTGGGAACCTAGTCTTAAGACATTCCGTTCTCATTAAGACACTTCCATTCCTCAGTTTCCGCCGAATTCTGGAGGCATTGAATGTTGATTGGCGAAACTCAAACCTGCGCTTTGCCTCGTTACCAGAACGACGAAATAAACTGTTAAATATTTAATTCCTCTGAATGGGAATCGAATCTAATACTTTAAATATATTATAGTGTTTTTATAATAAATACATTTTGTTCTTTAATGTCAATTAGTAGCTTAATTATATGCGGTTTTCAAGCTAATTATTTCATTGTCATATTTAATCAAAGCAATTAATAATTAATCTATATATATAATAAAACTGTAACGGGGGTAAAATCTGTACATTGAATATAAACTAAAAAAAACACTTCAGGGGGACTCAATACAACTAATAGAAGGTAAAAATATGATTTTTGGAATTCTTGTCTGTCTGTCTGTCTGTTGTGGCGATTTAACTCAAAAACTACTGGACGGATTTAAATGAAACTTCTTTTATTGCATAGCTATTAGTCTTCGGCAACATATAGGCTATAATTTATTTTGATAGCCCGAATACCTGATGTGAGACCCTAGCAGCCCGCCTAATCTATAAGAGATATCAATACAACGCTTTAGGAAAAGTTATTCAGCGTGATGAGCATTTTCTGTTGACATAAAAAAAAATTGGATCCAATGTGGAACCACAGACACCCAGCTAAACTTTATTACATATAATTCGTCAGTCGTCTTAAAATAAATTATTCTACGTAATAAACATTTGTTTTGACGTTTACGTAATACCATAATTATTATTTAAAATGGTTCAACATCAAATGATATAAATTTAAGTAAATATTTTTAATAAATATATACAAATTAAATAAAATTTAAAAAGAAAATCCATAAATCGGTAACATATATGTGTATCACAGAAAAATAAGATTACATTCTTATAATTTTGAGGCCCGTTGTGGCGCAGTGGCACAAGCACGGGACTATATACACGACAGGTTCTGAATTCGATTCCTACTTGAAGAAATGAAATATTTAATACTTTCATTATCTCTCTCTGGAACGAGGCAAAAGTAATTTTATAATATCAAAAAAATATACGAAATATCTTCTTTTTTATAAAAATTAATCGCTGAATGTGTTGCTAAGCGCAAATCTCGAGAGCAGCTGTACCGATTTCGTTATTTTTTTTATAATATTCCTTGAAGTACGAGGATGGTTCTAACGAAGAGAAAAATTTAAAAAATTACCAGAAAAGGTCCAAAAACATGACTTTTCTATATTCCCATACAAAAGATTCGTATTAATATCTACTTAAAAGTCAATTTGGACTTTAATACCCTACTATAAAGTTTAAATGTTAGTAGCTGGATTCCTGGAAGGCAAAACAATTGAGTGACGTTAGTATCTACGGCTATAAATATTATAGCCCAAGAACCCAGAGCTGCCAGATCGACGTCATTTTAGCAAAGGTGAAATTTTGAGGACTATTAGTCTTACACGTAGTTACGTTAGTATGCTTACTCACTAACTTGAAAATGGGATCCTTTCAGAGGTAGAGAAAAATAACGGTATATCTCTTTCTGGGAAAATGATAAAGCCATCGGATTGATCTGGTTGCTTAGGGTCTGGGGCTAGAGGGGTCTTGAAATAGTCCGTAAATATATATTTTAAATTTTAGATTTACTTTAATGTAATTTGCCCCAATTTTAAAGAACCTTTATGACGTCTGGCAGAAGTAAAGGTCCACGTGAAAGAATGTGAAATATATTTTTTTTACTTTAAAACATATATGAAAATTCTCTTCCTTACTTAAGGGAGCGTTTTCAATTGGCACTTCCAAGTGAAAGACCTGTACGCTCATGTGTAACTCTTTCTATGAAAAATCCTTCACAGTTCAAGCAGTGCGCTTATGGAACTCACTACCTAACTCTATACTGTCGGGCAATCCATTTCTAAATACTATTAAAATCAAATTAAAACAACATTTCTTAATCTCAATTAGAATCTTTAGTAGTCGCTTTGTCTTTTTTTTATTAATTTTCTTTTGCTGTTTTAACTCTTTTATGTCATTTTATATATTTATGTAAGTATAGTAATATTGATTAATGTTATGTATATTTGTATGTAGGTTTATTATTATTATTATTATTAACATTATATTAAAATACCGCACCCGAATCATTTCTTTTAACATCCCCTACATTCAAGGGTTTCTGGTAGAGATCTTTATTAGAGATAAGTTATCCATTGTACACATTTTTTCTATTGTCATAAGTTTTCTGTACTTTCTTTCTTGTGTGGTACATAAATAAATGAAAAAAAAGAGACTTTCTACTTTAACGCAACCGGAAGTGTATTTTAAGTTGGCACTGTCTCTGAAGGTTTTTTAAGTTAGAGAGTATGCATATAGTCTTAACTACATATTAGACTATCGACCCTCAAAATTTCAGCTTTGCTAAAATGATGTAGGTCTGGGGGCCCTGGGATCTCAGTCTATTAATGTCAATATTTGTCAATATTTCTATGATAAGATGTCACTTGAAATGTAAACGTCTCATTGTGCATCTATATTATTAAATCTAAAAGCCACAAATTTCTATAATATTAATAAAGTATTGTGTATTTGTGACTTACTAAATATGCCTTCTATAAGGCGGTGGACAAATTTAGGCAAAATAATCTAATCGTACTACCCAGAACGTGAAGATTGCAATGAACGTGAGCACGATAGTTGACTGATAATGGTGCAAATTTGAATCGAGCTGCTTTTTGTTACGATATATCAATTGATGCCAGTGCCTACAGCTGTGTTGCTATTGGATCTATAAACTCAGCTTACCAATATTGTAAGGTTATTGTAAAAACTCAGTTTGCCAATCAATTTGGTGGCGCAATGATTTTATTATAAGGAGGAGGATTGCCAGCAGTTCCACGTTCAATGCAAGCTGATGAACTGAATTCATGTCTAAAGTCCTCGAAATTGTGGAAACATGTCAATGTATTACATTTAAGCAAGAATATGCGTGTCATGTTGCAAAATGATCAATCTGGAGACATATTCTCTATATAACTCATTGATATTGGTAATGGCAAGCATCCTATAGATGCGCTGACTGGCTGCATCACCTTTCCTGATAGTTTTTGTCAGCTAACGTAATCAAAAGATGAACTCATTCATAAAGTGCTTCCAAATGTTACTGAAATGTTGCTGATTATTTATTCCATAATTGGTTGAGCGAAAGAGCTTTACTGGCTGCCAAACACACTGATGTAAATGAATTAAATATAAATTTTCAAGATGGCATTCCTGGCAAAATAAGGACACATAAGTCAGTTGATACGGCAACTAATGAAGATGATGTCGTGAACTATCCACCGGAATTTTTAAATTCACTTGATTTGCCAGGATTGCCGCCTCACAACCTTCAATTAAATCTTGAATGTGTAGTTATAATGTTGCGAAATATTAACCAACTGAAACTTTGTAACGGCACACGATTAGCGATAAAAAAATAATGAATAACGTAATAGAAACAATCATATAGAAAGGAAAGTATAAAAGAGAAGACGTTTTGATACCCCGCATCCCAATGATTTCGACTGACATACCATTCGAGCTTAAAAGACTACAGTTTCCAGTATGGCTTGCTTTCGCAATGACTATAAACAAATCCCAGGGGCAGTTATTAAGTGTTTGTGGTTTCTCGCATGGTCTATTGTATGTTGCCTGTTCCCGTGTTGGAAAACCATCTGCTCTGTTTGTTTACGCGCCAGAAAACCAAGCAAAAAATAACGTGTATCATAAAGTAGTACAATGAAAATGAAACTGAATTTAGAATAAGCAAAAATAAAATAAAATATAATAAGTAGGCATCATAATAAGATATCAGAAATTGTTATTTTTATTATCATTTTTAATGAATATTATAAGAATTAAAAATGATTTAAGTTTTTATTTGTTTTTATCTTACTAGCTGACCCGGTGTCGCTAATAGCAGAATACATATTAAAAAAAAAGATCGACTGTTAGGCGATACGAAGTTCGCGGGTCTGCTAGTTATAAAATATAATTGATATTCATTGTTTTGTAGTACTGTGTTAAACAATACAATAACACCCATCGTATAATTGTATTTTACTTAAGATGTTTAAAGATTCCATAGATATATATGGTATAGTCGATACTTGCTTGTTTTAATATGAAACTTAGGGGAAATGTTAAAAAATACAGGATGAGGGACGTAGTGTTAGAACACTCCGGTCCTCATTTTCCTTCTGACTTTCAAAGTATTGTATGTCCAGTAGCGGAATCCAACGCCGACTTTTGACCGAAAAAATAAAAAAATTGTCATGTGGGTAGTCGTGAAAAGTAATTATTCCCCGAAAGGGAATCAAACCCTCAAACATCACGATAACAATTAGAAGCTTTTCCATTTCGCTCAGACATCATTCCAAATTTATTGGAAAATGGAATAAATTATTATTATTTTTTTATTACAAAAATATTCTAAGTAAAATACGCATGTTACCTTAAGCCGAATAACAAGATAATTACTGTACGAAATTATTATATAACTAACATGTTAATGAAATTCAAATTAATTTGTATTTTTATTGTAGATTCCGATGATAAAATCTATTTTATATTCAACCATTTTTACGGTATCGTTAAGAAACCTACTTAATGTTTTTATTAAACATGTTTAAAAGCTCTGTCGAAATATGAAGCTTTAAGTTTTAAGTTTTTTTACAATCACGTTTAATGACCTGTGAAATTCTCATGGTCTTTATATTTAAAAAAATGGATTAATTTTAGTGTAATATATACATTCTTAATTAAATTTTACTACTATTTTATGCTGTACTTATACGCGAATACCTTTTATGAATATGAAAATGATTTTTATTTTCATTTAAATATTTGTTATTTATTTGAAAAATTCTATGTTAATTTCTATGAAATTGTGTGTGTGTGTGCACAAATTTGCGACTGACTGACTGATGTTGAGTTTCGCAATGTCTCCAGAATTCTGCAGAAAGAGGGAAACGGAAGTGTCTTAATGGAAACAGAATGTCTTAACACTAGGTTTCCAGGTTCCATTTGCCTACACTACTATGAGCTGTATCCCACAGCGTAGAGCTGAAAAATAATGTATAAGGCTACTTTGAAACCAAATAACATGATTTAATGTTGACTTATCAGTGTTTCTTGATAATTATTTTGGTATTACCATAAAGTATTTGTTTTAAAATAAGTTAGCATTTTTGTATTTTATGTAGTAGTATATATGAAAAAATAAAACATATATATCTAGAATAGAATAAAACCCATCAAACATCAAAGCTGCAGCGTGTATTTGGAAAACGTATTTACAAAATAAAACAAATAAAAGGCTG
The DNA here is from genome assembly GCA_016802625.1 of Heliconius numata. Taxonomy (NCBI): domain Eukaryota; kingdom Metazoa; phylum Arthropoda; class Insecta; order Lepidoptera; family Nymphalidae; genus Heliconius; species Heliconius numata. The sequence goes on from JAEBDU010011646.1 coordinate 16,532, forward strand.
GGTATGGTCAAATGAAGTTTTTCACGATACCTATGTACCTATATAAATACATATAGGTACAGTAAATAACATTCAAAATGAAACGAAATTCATCAATGGAGAGTACCTACATAAAGTAAAATACATTTTTCACGCTGTATCCCTCGCACAGCAGGATAGGCAGAGGGAACCTAGTATTAAGATAATATGTTCCCCATTTTCCACCGCATTCTGGAGGCATTGCTTGTTTACTAACAGAACTCAACGCCGCGCTTTCCATAGACACCAGAGCGACGAAAACGGAAATATTAAATATTTCATCTGCTCGCGTAGGAATCGAACCCACAACACAACTTTCAGTTTGTGAGCCTGTGCCACTACTGGCCACAAATCCTCTAAATACAAATAAATGTAATAGTAATGTTTCTATCCCTACCAGAATATATAAACCCACAACCTTTGAAACTTGGAATTGTTTACAATATCCTACAAGTGGACTATAATAGTGTTAGATTTACATATACTATGTTTCAAGTGGTTTTAGTGTATTATACATATATAAAAATAGCTAAAACGTATAACTATAAAATTAATTTGTTAATTTAATTAATTATACATCTGCACCTCATAATATGTATTTAGGCCATAATTATAAACATATTACGAAACCTAAGCTTCCATTTTATTTGCCTTTTAGTTAGATTCAATAAAATAATATAATTATAGAATGGTAATAGATATGGTAATTGAAACATTATGGTAATAGCATAGAGTATAAATTCAATCGTGGGAATATTTTGTTTTGACATTAATTCTACTTGTGTTTCTACGTATAAACAACGGTGTGCAGGTGTCTGTCCGTCTGCCACGCACCTTGCATTATGTATTACAGACCTTGTATTGAATTATACCACTTTGAATGTATTATAGAGATACAGTTAATATTATAATTACTGTATATATCTACGTTTATGAGTAGACCAAAATAAAATCAGCTGCACGCTGTATCTCGCACAAAGCAGAGCAGGCAAAGGGAATGTAGTGTTAAGACACTCCGTTGCTCACTTTTCGCCGAATTTTTCAAGCTCGAGCGGGAACTGAACCCACAACCATCACGTTACAGTCACCATTGCTCACATTGATTGATTTTTATTGTTACAATGAGCTTTTTTACTCATTTGTACTGTTTTATAAGTATAATAAAATATTATGGTCTTAAGATAGAGTAAATCATTGTCACGCTGTAATTAAAACTGACAAAAGATTAGATCCCGCAACTTTTGCCTCGACACAAGGGCGAAGAAATGAAAATATTAAATATTCCTCAAGTGGAAATCGAACCCACGAACTGTCGGGTTTACAGTGACAAGCTTGAACCCCCACGACTGACCTCAAACAAAAGCATTATAAAAATAATTTATTTGGATAGCTAACTTAGGAAGAGCTGTTTTTATAAACAGCGTGTTTGAAATTACGTACAAAGAACTAACTAATAATAATATATTTCTCAAAAAATGAAAATTAAATTCTATGATGAAAGTTAAGCAAAAGCAACACTAAAATAGAGTAAAATGGTGAAATTATAAGTCATTATACGTTTTCTGCGAACACTTAATTGCATTTAGTATAAAAATTCTACATTAACGCCAGCTAGGAAATCTTACTTTTCTTTCATAAATAAACTCTCCGGCAACTGAAAAGACAATTTAATTTCATTATATAACTTTATTCATACTGTAGTACTAAATATATTTACTACCATTAATATATTTTTCAGCTTCACGCTGTATCCTGCAGCAGGGTAGACAGAGTAATAAGACACTCCGTTCGTCACTTTCCGCCGAATTCTGAAGGCATTGCGTGGTGAGTGGCGGAAGTCAACGCCGCGCTTTGCCTCGACGCCAGAGAAGAAATGAAAATATTAAATCATTTATTACGTCGAGTGGGAATCGAACCCACAACCTGTCGCGCTTACAGTCACACTCTGGCGCTAAAACTGGTATTATATTTTTTATATAACACTGAAAAATGTATGAATAAAATTGTTATTACTGTATCTCATAGGAATACACGGGTTCAGAAGAACTCGGACCTTTGGAAAGCTCGCGTGCGGACATAAATCTAACACGTAGAGGCCTTCTATGAGATTTTACGTTTGATATGACGTATCATTCTTGAAAAAACCACATTGGAATTGTCCAAAGTGGTGTTTTTTAATACGTAACTATAGGAAATAGAAAGAAGATAAGATTGTGGAGGACAGGATAAACTAATTTCTGGGATATTTCAACGGGAATAACTGACGCTCGCCTTTTCAAGAAAGTCATTGAAAAATCGGCGAACGGTGACTCGCCTCGCACTAGATGGGCACCCACCAAGCGGCGTGATGCCTTGGGCGCAACATCTTTATGCCAGCTAAGGGTGTAGAGAGGTGTGCACCGGTTTCACCATCACGAGGATCTCGTGAGCGGGTTTCCCCGCTATTACGCAGATTGAGCACTTCCACCCTTTCGAGCATATAGCTCTTGCGCTCCACTCTGGACGGCCAATAAAGGCAAGCCAGAGGCGAGGGATAGATAAAGATTCCCTCCGGAGGACTCAGGTCCGTGGGGTCGCCACCCCCCAACAGCTCGCCACAAGCTGCCCTGCGATCGTATTAGTATCATGCTATTGTATTTAGTAATATTCAGATCTTATTTGGAAACACAGTTCACCAACAAATCTTATGGATCTTTTAATTTCTTGCGAAGTGACGCATTTGCCGGCAATTATCTTTCAGTCAGCCAGATTAATCACGTCCTTTAAAACAATTACCGGTTAATACGTAAGAACTATGGAACATATGGGTAACTAATTCAACACTATGGAACGGAGTTTGGATGGGCGGAACACTGGGTTATGGAAAGGGACTTCCGCCAATTCTGGAGTTATGAATTAAGCGATTGGCGGACGGTGACTCGCCTTGCACTAGATGGGCACCCACAAAGCGGCGTGATGCCTTGGGTGCAACATCGTCGTGGGCGGCTAAGGGTGTAGAGAGGTGTGCACCGGTTTCACCATCACGGGGAGCTCGTGAGCGGGTTTCCCCGCTATTACGCAGATTGAGCACTTCCACCCTTTCGAGCATATAGCTCTTGCGCTCCACTCTGCCGGCCAATAAAGGCAAGCCAGAGGCGGGGGATAGATTACAATTCCCCTCCGGAGGACTCAGGTCCGTGGGGTCGCCACTCCCCAACAGCTCGCCACAAGCTGCCCTGCGGGATTTCTTATATTATGACACGTTATAAAATGGTTTTATGATTAAGCAGGTGTTACAATCTAGAATATGTAGTCCAATTTAAAGATGGGCACGATAAAAATCTTCGAAATATACGGCAAAAACGGTCTATAAAGTTTATAAATGTAAATTAAATTTACACGTTGAAGTTATAAATTTTCAAATGACAATTTCGACAGGACTATTATACGTTTTTGAAATATTGTAAATTAAATAAAAATAAAAAGAAATCTCGGATAGTAAGAATATACGAGTATTCCTTAATTTAGATGATTTTAATTTTTTCTATTGCAGCAAAGTTTGTTAAATTAATTTTAAACTGATTCAATAAAATCTTTTATATATAAATAGTGTGTTAGCACGAACGGAAACTGATAATCTTTTAGCAATTACGTGCATCCTTGATACACTAGAGTTCTCACTTTAACTAAGTACCTATATATTTACAAATATTTAGAAGCACATGTACATTGTACATAATAAATATTTAATATTTTCAATTCCTCGCTCTGGTTACGAGGCAAATCGCGGAGTTAAATACCGCCACACATTCCCCAGAATTTGACGGAAATTAGGGAGGATTAGGATAAAATCAAAGGAGTGTCTTTACACTAGTTTCCAAGGTTCCCTCTGCCTACCCTGCTATGTACGCGATACGATACGATACGTTAAACTAAAAAAAATATTATTAATTTAGCTACTAGATCTTTATAATTTAATTTATAGCTGGTATCGATCAAATATATATATAACAAGTGAGCCTCACCTCACAAATATTATCGTACGATCAAGATTTTACAAAGTATATTTATAAACGTCATTTGATAACTATCAACGGTTAGTTCTTTAAGAATTTAAATGATATCTTTGAACTTACACATACCTAAGCTTTTTAAATTTTGTAAAAGTATTGTGGCTTTATTATTTTCTATTTCTTTATGTAATTATAAAAATAAGGCTAGTTAATTTTGAGGCCAGTCGTGATGCAGGTTCACAAAGTGTGAGTCATGTAAACGCGTCAGGTTGAGGGTTCATGTCCCGCTCGAGGAATTTAATATTTTCATTTCTTCGCTTTGGTGTCGAGGCAAAGCGCAGCGTTGAATACCACCACACACACACCACCACTAGGTTCCCTCTGCCTACTCTTCTGTGAGCGGGATATAGCGTGACACTAAAAAAAATGTTTACTTATATTCTTTTGATCCTTCTCCCTTCCACATACATAACTAATCGTAAAGACACAACAAAAGCCGAGACAAGTGAAACGATCCAATTCAAACACTCAGCTTGTATTGTATTACACTACAATGACAATTTCTTGTGGGAACCTATCACACGAGAGGGGTCCGATTAGATCTATTTATAAGGAAGCACGTATATTATTTATTCTAACGGCGTTTCGTCCATAAGTGTGAGTCTGTCTGTGTTCATTTAAAATGCTGTATCGTTTCTAATGTAAAGTAAGACCAAAAAAGACGTGACGTTTAATGATATGGTCAGACATGACTGGATTTGAGCATTGTTTTTAAAGTTGGGAGTGACCTCGTACAAGGGCAAATCATTAATCTTTTGAACCAGCTTCACACTGTATACCACATACAGCAGGGTAAGCAGAAGGAACCTAGAGTTAAGATACTCCGTTCCCTATTTTGGACCAAGTTCTAGAGGCGTTGGATGGCGGAAATCGACGTCAAGCTTTGCTTCGTCACCAGAGCGACCAAAATGAAAATATTAAATATTTAATTTCTTCGAGTGGTAATCGAACCCACAGCCTATCGCATTTACAGTCACACTTTTGACCTTATATAATTATTACTTTAACATCAATGGATAATTCCATATTTAATAGGCGACTCTATCAATTTCCGCCAGACAGAGCGTCTACTGTTACATGATAAGAAAACTGATAAGCCCATTAATAGACAAAGAACAGATATTTGTATTCGTTATACAAATATGCGTGACCTTGTTTCGGGTCACGGGATCGATTCCCATCTGGTGAAAATATGTCATTGTGTGATAATTAAACTTAAATTCAAATTGTTATTATAATTGAAACGAATACAGTACTAGAGTTTATGTAATTTATAAGTAAAACAGTATTTTAAATTCGAGTGCACATACGTTCAATTTCTTCTACGTTTTCTAGAAATATTCTTCTACTCTTAAAATATGAAAAGTCGACTAAATATGACTTTGACAAAAATGTAACCCTATCTTTATCTATATTCTATCTCAATCTAGATATTCTATTTTTATCTAGATATTCTAAATAAGTAACAAGAACTTTCTACGTTACTATATTTCGAGCCGAGCTTGGAATAAAGAGGAAAAATTATTAAAAGCTTTATAACTCGTTTAATGTCGTCAATGTGATTCTTTTTACATTTATTTTTAAATGTAAAAGCAAATTTCTATGAATTTTAAATAAATTGAGTTTAAAATTAAAAACGTTTCAATGGATATTTTTAAATAGTGTAGTTTTTTTTTATTTTATAATATGAACGTCAAAAATATTTTAATAAAGCTTTGGAGAGTTAATAATAGAATGTTAACGCTAACGGTATGAAGTTTTTTATAATTGCATTACAGTCATTTCCTCGTAGTTTGTAACACAAAGCGCGCCGTTGAGATTGAGAGTGAGATTGGCACCGAATTCATGCAGAGAGTAGAGCGTCTGAAAAACTTGTTTCAATCTTGCTATACCAGAACAGAGAAATGAAAATAAGTCATTGCCTCGAATGGGGATCGAAGGTACAACCGTTTTCTTAAAGAGTCAGAAAGCCTCAAATGTTTTATGATATGTGGCGCAGAGGCACAAAGTGTGATTATAAGCGCAACAGGTAACGCGAAGTTGTGGGTTCGATTACCACTCGAGAAAATAAAACATTTAATATTTCCTCGTAATATTTTCACGCAATACTCGACACCATTGCGAAATAATATAGAATATTTTTTCGCTCTAATGCTAAGGCAAAGCGCGGCGTTGAGTTCCGCCGTTTAAAACGCAATACCTCCAGAAATCAGCGGGAAACTGGGGAACGGAGTGTCTTAACACTGGGTTCCCTCTGCCTTCACTGCTGTGTGCGGGATATAGCGTGAAAATACCTACTAGAGACTTAATGAAAATTCTTTATGTCTAATTGAAAATCTTGGCACATAAAGCTATTCAGATCGTCTAGTCGGAAAAACAAATGCCAATTTGTTAGAATAACTTAGAACTAAATGTATTAACATAAATGAACATATATACATAGAAATAAATATATATAGATATATTGATGAGAAAACATTCAGTGACTCATTTTTACGTGACCGTACTTCGTGTAAGGGCGCTGGTAACGTACCGTCGCGAACAAAATTGATAGCATCGGGAATTTCCGAAGCAATATAGGTACTCGTCACGTTGAATACTAATTAGGTTGATTTAATGTAAGTTAGGTTTTTTTAATGATTCCATTTTATAGTGATTTTAAGAGATTGTATTATTCGTTTTCTTAAGAATTGTTTTTTTTTATATTATTATGATATTAATTAATAATAGGTAACTTTAAATATAATTCAAATGCCATCAGGTGGTAGATCTATCTGGTAAATTATTTTGATATATCAGCTTCAAGCTGTCCCGCATATAACAGGGTAGGCAGAAGGAACCTAGAACCTATACACCCAGATTAACCCAGTTACTTTGATATAATAAACCATTTTTTTTTCTTATTACTACTAAATATATCACAACCATAAATAATACATAATTTATATTAAAAAAAGAGTATCCGTTCATTACCAGCATTCAATATGACTTACTTATTTTTATAGCTTTACAACAATCCCACGAGGACAATTGACCACTGTTAGCGCTTCCATTCTTACAAACTGACTTATGATCTTTTTTATATATAATTCAAAAATAAAAGAAAACGAATTTATGGGCTTTTGCCCAAACTGTATATTGTAATTTTTATGTGCATATAATTGCAGAAATTACTTGGTTTCTAATAATTTTTATAGTCAGCTTTAATAAATCTAGGTTTAACATCCGTTTGAAAAGATAAAACTAAAAATATGTACTTAAGAACTTTTACCAGAGGTAGAGACCGTCGTGGTGCAGGGGCAAAAGGATGTGACAGTAACGCAACATTTGTAGGTTCCATTTCCACTCATGAAAATGAAATATTTCATATTTCCTTCGCTCTGGTATCGAGGTAAAGCTCGGAGTTAAGGTTACCCACTCAACACGCAATACCTCGAAAAATTCATAGAAAAGCAAGGAACGAAGTGTCTTAACACTAGGTTCCCTCTGCTTATCCTGGCATGAGATAAAGCTTAACTAAAGAAATATACATACATACATAATGCCGTCATACGTCCAAACAGTTCCTGAGTAAAATGATAAATGTACAAACTGTCAACACTTTTCTCTCGCACGATACCACCCTCATTAACGGGGATGCTCCCTAAGTGGTTAACCATTCGTCATACAAGTCGAGTGTGGTACGGCTTTTATTTTACTTTCATTATGGCGGTCGATTCCTCCTTTTATGTGTTTTAAATGTGATGTAAAATAAACTGATTTTCAACATTTATTTGGGTTTTGGTTTCAATATATTTTCTTTCGTATTGGGTAATGAAAGTAAATGGCTATGAAAAATATTGTTGTTTATAATATCAGCTTTACCTTACGCTAGTTTCACACTGTTACCCGTATATGGCAGGGTAGGCAGAGGGAACCTGAGAACCTAGTGTTAAGACACTCCGTTCTTTATTTTTTCTACCGAATTCTGAAGGTATTGCGCGTTGTGGCGGAACTCAACGCCGTGGTCTATTTCTTATTTACATTCAATATCTGATTCATAATTATTTAAAAAACATTCCTGGTTTTCAAAAAGACTTGTTACTTTTGGCGTTTCCATGTGGAAAATAAAGTGATGCGGGTATCTCTAAGATATGCATATCTCGGACAGTTCAGAATTTGTCTGGAGTTTGAATTTAAGTATATTGTTCGTTCAAATTCAAAGGATAGATGAATAGCATGGGCTACTTTCTTACCTGTGAACTTAGAAACGCCAAAAAAGCATCTGTCAACTTATTAAACCAATTAGAACTAAATGTAATTTCATTGATTCATAGTTTTCGTTAAATTTTTAAATTTTCATATAAAACATAACTTGAGTTGGCTATAGAAAAATTCAATCTTAAATCTTGTAATCACAGAATAATTAGCTATTCCATTCTAAAACGTGACCTATTTTTTTAAATCAAAAACTTAACTAAAACCTTTTTCGTATTACAATAAAAAAATATAAAGTTTCATTTCGTTACCTGTAAAACTGGTTCCTGTGACCTAGAAAGCTTGAAATAGAGAAGCTCAATTAAAAATACCTAAGTTGAACATACCGTCCTTTGAATCCCAAGTGGCGAAATGGATTCCTTTATCCTATTCAGCTAGCAATAAAAAGAAAAGACGCAAGGATTTAAATTTATTAGGAACTTTAAAGAGAATTTCGATATTTACGATTTCTAATTGAAGATTTTCTAAAAAAGGGTATTCGAGTTTACAAGATTGAAAACATTTATCATTTTTATTTTAAACTTTACACATTATTTCACTCACAGCAGGATAGGCAGAGGGAATTGAAAAGTGTTAAAACTCTCCGTTTCGCGTTTTCCACCAAATCTGGAGCCATTACGTGTTAAGTGTTTAGTGTCCCTGCGCCCCGATTGGCCTCAGTTGACTATTTAAAAATGGTTATTTTAATTTTCATCCATGTATAGTTGTTTTATTTTACGGATAACGCAGAGAGAACCGTTTGTTAAGAAAAACATTTATTATACACCTAAGTATTAAAATTACAGTAAAAGACTTAAAAAATTTATTTAAACCACAAATTGAACGAATCCCTTTATTTTGACATACCTAATACCGTAATTTAGAAATATATCAGTATAAGAACATAACTTCCCTTTCATCCTTTACCCCAAATTTTCCCCTTAAAATACTTTTCCTGTACCATAAAACGAATGGTATATTTGAACAATGTCCACCAGTGTACAGGTTGTTAATATTTCAAGTTCACGAGTAGGCAGGCGACAAGCCACTGTAACGTTAGTCGTGAATAAACTATTGTTATGTTTAACAAAAGAAGATTTTATAACAGGAGTTTAGAATTTAATATTATGGTTAATGTAGTTTTGTCTGAGTAATTAGATATTATGCAGTTTTTTTTTTAATAATTTCATAAATTTCATCTTAAAATAAAAAGCTGGTATTGAATCTGTGATTGAAACGGCAAAACGTATATGACATACAAATTCATTTAGTACATTTGGTTTTTAGGTTTGATTAGAATAAACTCTTGAGACCCATGGACATATGTTTCTGTAATAGTTTCAAAATTGAAAAAAAAAAGGAATAATCATATAGCTACTAAAAAATGTGGGAAATGCCGTACATATGAACACATTGAAAATATTTTAGTAAAATAATAGAAACTGGCTTGAAATTTATTATTATTTCTTAATTTTCCACACGAATAAATAAATCATTAGAAATATATTCCGTCTACTTCACCGTATTTCATTTTATAATTTAAGAAAATGTCCTACAAGCAATACTGTCAGATGTCCAGAGACCAGGGTACATACGTCTACAGTCTACAGTATCTGATACATAAATGCCCCAACTTTGCCAATTCAGCCATAATTTAATGCCTTTCGAAAATGGTTTCACTTTTGTGTGTTAAAATTATAAACAGGAACATTTTAGACAGTGTAATGGACCCTTTGAAGTTGGTCTTCTCAACTTACTTATTAAAGAAATATCTGGAATAAACTTTGTAACGACAAACGTTTAAAATTTATATGAAGAACTAAAGTTTAATATAGCATTACCTTGGGTTTGTTTAATGGAGTATCGCGGGAAAACGACTTGAATGAAGCTTACATGAATTTATTTTAAAAATACTGTAATAGAAGAAGTTACTTCTAAATATGTGAGATCTTTTCAATAGCATCTTATTGACAAAGTAATTATTAAATTGTGTATACATAGGTCACTTTTAAATTCACAATTAAAAAATGTTATTCTAAGCTTTTTTTTTCAAGTATTTCACTATAATCTCATTTTTAGACTAAATATTTACATGAAAATCAAAGTCTAGGCTAGAGTTCTGCACTATCTAATAGCAACTTGATTTCGCTGTAGCTTAAGTAGTGAAAGTGGACTATCTTATATCTAAATTCTACACACATAGTAAGTTATGGTATATAGAAATTAAACGAAAATCCAAAACAATTATCAATGTCAAGTCTAAAATCCACAAAAACAAGAATTTAAACTTAACCAAAAATGTGAATAAGTAAAAAAGTAAGAAAAAACTAATTACAATAGAAACAAACGTACAGAAGAACTGAGTGAGGTACCAACATGTTTTTGCGGCAGGTGAGAAATGGTAACTCGTACACAAAAGAGACAGTTAAGATGATGCTGGCCGTCAGCCGTCACACCTCGATACCTAGGACGTTGACAGCAATCAGACGCCAGAAGCCAGTCTTGCTATTGTCTCTACTTTCATAGCATGAAAACTCTATTTTTTAATGGATAAGGTTAGAAATGCTTAGTTTAGTGTGGATTGTGTTATTTTATATAGTGTAAGTTGATATCTTGTTAGTTTTGTATGTAAAAAAGGAAGCTCTACTTTAGATATACGTGTATAATTTCTTAGGTGATAAAATTACGATATAGTGCCTTCAATTTAGCCGAAAATGAGAGAGCGGAGTGTTTCAATACTGTTTTCTCTGCCTACACTTTGCAATATATTTTTGATAAAAATCTTGATATCTATCAGTCTAGTTAAAATAACATTAACATATATGTAGACATGCCTCGTATTTACTTCTGGTTTAAAACAATTACATTGAAGTTTCGAAAACATTGCATACATCGAAACCTACGTGAGTGGTTTTCGAATCGCTTCTAAAGTCTAATATATTCAATGGAGCACATTGAAATTAGGTATCTTCGTTTATATACTGACATTACTGACTTTTTACGTTATATATGGTGCTAGTAATGCAATACAAGTCTGATCATATAGGCATTAGCAAGCCTTGATATAAATTACAAGACGACCGCGATATATCAAAATGAACGTTTAGAGGGTATCATATCGTTATTGCCTATAAAATGACAACGAAATCCGTGAATAAGGCCATTGTGGCGTGAGGGTTCGAAGGTGTGACTGTAACGCAACGGTTCTAAGTTCGATTCCTACTCGGGGGAATGAATTGTTATTTATTAATATTTTCACACCTTCGCTCTGGCACCAAGGCAAAGGGTTCGGCGGAAAATGTGGAACAGAGTGTCCTGGCACTAGGTTATCTCTGCCTACACTGCGGGGGAACGCTATGTACAACATGTTAATATGTTTAATTTCATATGAGCTAACTATATAACTAATGCCACTAAGGAAATAAGGGCTGTTATCAGTTTAATCTTCTTGGCGATGACTTTAGCAAAGCTATAAGTGTTAAATTCCGGTGCTTAACGCTACTTAATTTAAATTGGAATTATATGTTAATTTAGTTAATATAGTAGTTTTATTGTTACATTTCAAAACACTTTGCGGAATAAAGGGTGCCAGGCTATGTATAAATAATTTATTGACTTCTCCGCCCTTCTCTTCCCTTTCCTTTGTCCATGGTCTTAAGGACCAATACCATTTTCTATTTTAATAATTCCTGAATCCAAGACTATCGTAATACAATACGAATTCGATTAGCATTTATAGTAATATATTTCACTCGTATTATGACGGAAGGCAAGTTATTGATAGTATTTAATTTCCGTTAACATACCAACCACCCATTTCAGATACATACAAACTACATATATAAAAAAGCTTCACGCTGTATCCTGCATACAACAGGGTACACGGAGGGACCCCGTTCTCCATTTTTTGCTGAAATCTTTAGGCATTGTGTGTTGAATGGCGGAACTCAACGCCGCGTTGTGCCTCAACACCAGAGCAAACAAAATGGAAATATTAAATATTGTATTTCCACAACCTATCGCTTATATAAATAACTGCAAATTTTTCATAAAAAAATCTGATGAAATTGAATGAGAAAGGCATAAACACTTATAATAAAATTAAATCCTTCGAAAACCGGATATCGTGAGAACAAAACAACAGGTGCACTTACCAAAATCTGAGCGTTGCCGTGTCTGTCGTCCACCCAAGCGACCACTAAATCAGCACCTCTCATATTACCCACAGAATTGAACCCCAGACCGACGTATCCACGGGTTTTAGCTTCCAATCTAAATGTTATACTTGAATCGGTGTTCACCCATCTTAATATTACTTCCCCATGTTCATCTAGTTTCTCAGTATGTGCCCAGATCAGACCAGATTCGTAGGATTTTGAATCAAAGGATTCTCTTCTATGTCGTGTTCTATATTGATTGACTATTTGACTAGTTTTCTCGTTTTTGTTTTCGTTTTGGACCAATCTTAGCGATTGTGGGCTGGAGTTCGATGGTAGTTCATTTGGCTGTGTGAGCTGCTTGTATCTGGGCATTTTAGCATCACAGATAAAGAATATGCTTAATATTAATATTGTTTGTAGATGCATTTTGTTTTGTTTCAGTTTTATCTTCTCATTACTTTTGATGTTCCTGTAACAATTAATTAAAGTATTATTAATTATAATTTTACATTTTTTATGATAATAGTAAAAAAAATATTTAATTCTTTATTTATGTTCAATTTCTTTTTAGCTTCAAATAGCTGGGAAAGCAGAGGGAACCTGGCTGGAACACTAGATGTTAGACATTTCGTTCCTATTAAAAGTCGAGTGGAAATCGAACCCACTACTTGTCGATTTTACAGTCACCACGATTGACCTCTTAAAAAAAGTTAAACATATTATTCGCCATATGATATGTGTAACTAACGACTACCCATAAATACAATGCCATAAATAATTTTGGTTTACAAATTCATATTTCACAGTCCAAAGCGCTCGCTCGCTACTTTGAGGTGGAAGGTATTAAATCTCACGTGCCCAGTCACCTAATGAATGTATTAACTTTCAAAATTTTAACTTTTAGGTAATGCTTGCACACTACATTAAACTTCTCCTCTTTAGAGAAAGATTATACAATACAATGAAAATTATTTTTTTTTAGCTTCACGGTATTTTTCGCACAAAGCAGGATAGGCAGAGGAAACCTAGTGTTAAGACACTCCGTTCCCCATTTTTCGCTGAAATCGCTGAATCGAACTTAACGCCGCAAAGCATTACTAACCTATACCTATATTATAAAAACAAACTATATAATAACCTATATATTATAGGGTTTTTTAATATAAAATTTTACTATTCGCGATTTTACATATTACATGAGAAATAGACAGATGGAACCAAGACCGTTGCAGCTTTTTGAATATATTGGGAGAAACTCTTTCTTCAGGCGCACCTGCGTTATCTTCAAATTTATTCATTCATTCTTATACTTTAAAAAAAAATATAATAAAAATTGATTAGTTAGTTTAGTTTATTTTAACTGTTTTTCTATAATAAAAGGTTTTTTGAGGCCAGTAGCGCAGGGGTACAAGAGAATGACTGTAAACGCGACTGGTTGTGAGTTCGATTTCTACTCGAGGAAATGAAATATTTATTAAAATTTATATTTTCATTTCTTCACGACGGTGTCGTAACTAAGCGCGGCGTTGAGTTCCGTCACTCAACATGCAATACTTCCAGAATTTCGCGGAAAATGGGGACCTTGATATCTTAACACTAGGTTTCTTCTGCCTACCCTGCTATGTGCAGAATACAGCGTGAACTGATTTTATAATAAGATTTTTAAATAAAAAATATACTTATTTTTTACTTAAGCCAATTATATTGTAATTCGATTACTTAAATGGATTCCAATAAACATTAGAAACGAATGCGACAACCAAAGCGTTTTAATACAAAAGTTTAAAGTACTTTATTGGTGTTGTTCATTTAAATAACTGAAACTTATTTTATGTTGAACAAATAAAAGAGGTTTCGGGTGTATTTTATTACTTTTTTTACTCTTTATTTTATAGATATAAGAAATTTTCTTTAAATAATACTAGTTTTAAATTTTACGACTTACTCCAGACCTTTTACAGCTTTTATACATAAATTTATTCCAAAAGGCACTGGTTTAAGTTCCACCAGTCTGATTTTTTATTGGTTGGTCTTATACTACTTACTATTAGTACAACAAACAATAGCGAGTTTTATCTCCACTTGCGGTGCGGTGTTAGGTTCCGCCGACCAATAGTAAATGACTCTGAAGTAGGCTGACGCCGTAACTTAATTCACAAAAACCAAATTTAAGAAATATTTCACATTTTACTTGCAAAAAAAATAGGAAATACTTATCTAAACTAAAACTAACCATGTTTCTTTTATGAAAGCTGATCATTTTCTGCTATAAGAAATTTTAAGGTGGAAAAAAACGCTGTATAAATTGCTCAAAGTCATCTAACTGGTACAGTTTCCGGTAACAAGCGACCAACGATACATCCTATTTGAAAGAACGCATATTCCGCTTTAAAGAGACAGTTTAGCAAAAAAATATATATAGGGATTTATGATATTATAAGTGTTATACATATCTAATGTGTTTTCTATATAAGTATAACCTGGCCCTCTTGAAAGAACGAGTGAATAGGCACTACCTAGGCAAGCATGCTCCACCTTCGTTCGCATCGTCACTTACCACCAGGTGAGATAGCGGACAAATGCTTGCCTATCAACAATAAAAAAAAAAATCTATGACTCGATAATGATAGTAGATGATTCGTAATCAATTGTCAATCACCTGTTAAATATTGTTCGATTACTTTACTTTAGAAATACTTATGTTTTTTAAAATAAGAAAATTAAAACGATTTTATTAATAAATGGCAAAAATGGTGAGATTTTTATGGTCTACCCAGCCTAAGCTAGGCACCCATTGAGTGGGTACTATGTAGTAAAAATCAAACCCTAACTACATCACCTTAGAAAATCTCGTCGATGTTTTCTCTACCTAGTAATACTTAATAAACAAAAATATATGACATTGATTTTCAATTGGATTTTTAGATTTTTTTGCAATTTAAAATTAAGAATGCAAATAAAATCAAAATGGATTTTAATAAAACTTCTTAGTATTAGTAGCGCACACCGTGACTGCAGACTTCTTTATATGCAAATAAAACTTACATACATTGTCCTAAAGTTTATGGACCGTAGTATATGAGGTTTTTGTGTAATGTTAGTGGAATTCTTGAAATTCTTGAAATTTTGGTAAAAATAATGGATTCTGTTGTCGCAAAATCGATAGTATGCGATGGTTACCAGTTCAAATAACACCGGAAATTTGCACGGAAATATCAATTTGAACAAATATCAATTTGAAAATGGCAATTTAAACTTTAATATCAACATTAAATAAAACGTAGAGATTAAATAAAATGTTGGGAACATTCAGAGAAACGGAATAATTTCTCACTATTTCCCCTCCATCCTATACGAGACTCTTGTGAATAATAAAAATATCGACATCCGAATTCGTAGCCATAAAAACCCGTGAGAATACAATCGAGAACTCGACCATCTGCTCGCGGGTTTCTTAATTTAGGAGGCTGAATAAATCATACTGTGCGAACTGACTTTATCTAAATGTCTATTTTAAAATGTTTTCTTGTCAAAGTATACTTTTTAACCGACTTCTGTAAGAAAAGGAGGTTATCAATTCGA
>JAEBDU010011648.1:0-23699 GCA_016802625.1 Heliconius numata
AAAAAACTGAGATAAAATAACCATTAATTGATTGGTTATAAGTGGAATACACTTTTGTGAACATATCGGGTGGTTGATATCATTTTAAATATTTATTTTGCTTCTGCTTGCTGTAATAGTGGGGTAGGCAGAGAGAATTTTTTGTTAGGACATTCCGTTTCTCCACTTTCCGCCTAATTTTCGGAACATTGCTTGTCGAGTGTCTATATTCACTTCAGCTTCAAGCTCTAATTTTTTTTTTACTTAATATATTACTTGGCTTCACGTTTATGTTTTATATGGGATACTCGTATATTCAACGTATCATTGAAAAATCTTCATTATATTAATAGACTGATTGTTTTTTTAATAATTTTATTAATATCTATCTAGTTTTTATCTATGATATCTAATAATATTTTCAAAGAGTTACGACCCCGTTGCAACAATGGGGTCCTATCTGAAGTACTGTCAGATGCAATAGGACCCCTTGACATCTGATGCCTTATGGAACAAACCTATCGGAAGTTTTTATTGGGCGTATCAATTGCGTGCTAGTTTTATTGGCTTTATTTGATTAAAAAATAATATTTTTTTAGACTATGCCAAAAAAGCAAGGGTATTACCAAGGGTATATATTATATCTAACAGCTTACATAAAAATCCAAGTTTTTCCTATTTATTATGTAGAATATTACTTAAAATACAATTTTATATATGTATAGATATTTATTACTTACTATGTAGCTTATTATAATTTTAACAACATGTTTCCTCATAAAAAATTGTCAAATTAATGAAACCAAAATAAATAAACTTTAAAACAGTTACATATATTTTTGCAGTGCCAGATTTAAGTTCTTTCAATTAATAAGCTCTTAATATCTTGTTTTTCACGCAGATTTCTTTTGTTCTGGGAAACAAAGAAAGCATGAGACAAGTCATTATGTTCTCCATTCTCATCAGTGGTGAACAATGGGAAGCTGTAAACAGTGTAATCTTGACCACGCTAAAAGAAATTTCCTGAAAAAAAAATATAGTGTTGTTAATTTGAGGACCAATTTTTGATTAGAATTGGAAAAGTATTTTTTAATAGAAATTGGAAAATCTTTTTTATGAGTATGGGATATGTTTTAAGATAAATTAAAGGTAATGTATCTTATCTTTCTTATCTATTGTTAAAGCGAAGGTTCTCTTTATGGAAACAAAAGGCCTTTAGGGTGCTGTGAATTATACGCTTTTAGTGGTCCTTTCCTTAATGTATATGGGCAAGAATTAAGTGGGATTTACATTTATAACATATTCTCGTTTATACTGTGAATGTACCTAGTCTTAGTTTTCAAGCAAACAAAATAAATTATTGATTTGACCCTTCGTGTTTGAAATATGTTTAGAACAATTTTTAAAATTACAAGTTCCTAGAGTACAAAAATATTTTTTAATTTTTTATATATTTTTTTTATATTTTAGGAAATAAACAAAAATAAATTAGTTAATAGTGAAAGAATTGAGAAGCATTTGTTTAAATACTCTTTAAAGAAGAATATACATTTTGAATTCTATTAAAACCATAAGTTTTAGAATTTATATTTACATAACACCATTTACAATACAAAAAGAATATAAGGAGGAAGGATCGCTTTTGCCTTGGTAACACAAAGAAATATTTTAATAAAAACAATGCATTCCCCCGAGCGAGAATCGAACCTACAACCATCGCGTTACAAACACATTCTTACACCTGTAGGCCACGACAGCCTACTTTAATAGCTTTACTTTTTTAATAATAGCTAGGGCGATAAGTACCCGTAGTTACGTGCATAGAATATGGGGTCTATGGTGGTTTCTATGTCTATGGAATAAGCACTAAAATGCCTACCGCACCCTGCAAATTAAATCTCAGGCTAGACGTTTAATTTGTCCTCACTTTGATGGTAAACACAATTTGCTATTCCTGCTTCCCCATGTCAGCCGTCTGACTTCAGTATTTTCAAAGCAAACACTTTATAATTATATGTTTGTTTGTCTTACTGCTTATTTCTCTGAAATACTATAAGGATTGTCTTAGGTTCAGCGTGTATACCGTGTATAGCAGGGTAGGCAAAGGGAACCTTATGTTAAGACACTCCGTTCTCCACTTACTGCAATATTTTGGAGACTTTTAATAAGTGAGAGGAAATGAAGATATTAAATAATTAATTCCTCAAAGCTGGAATCAAACCCACAACCGTCGGGCTAACAGTCGCGCTATGCCACTGCGCCACTACGGCCTTTTTGTATAAGAATATAATAATTTCAACACATTAATAAATATTTTGATTTGTATGAAAGCGCTTGTTGTACTGTAAATATTCATTGAACACCAACAAAAACGAACCCACTGACTTTGAAGCAGTTGGCACGTGCCTGAAGATTACGCAATGCAATCTTTTATTTTTTGGTCGGAATCTCGTTTAAAGAAAGAAATTATCAATGTTTTCTCAGATTTATCTTTTTCTGTTTACCTTAAAAATTACAAAAGTTAAAATTAAGGAATTTTCTTTGTTTTCTTTTTTATTTTGTATTAATTTAGTAAAATTCTGCTGGTAAATCGACATACCTATCATGATTATATTTTCTATGTATTACGGAATTTAAACATGTTTGCTAAATATTATTATTTATGAAACCTATGTTATGTTTGTTCCGCAATTAACATGCAATGCCTCCAGAATTTAGCAGAAAGTGGAGAACCGAGTGTATTAACACTAAGTTCCTTCTGCCTACCCTGCTGTGTGCGGGATACAGCGTGAAGCTGATTTATTTATTTCAATAAATCCTATTGTTAACGTGCGCTTTGTATTTTTGACCAATTCATTTCCCCTATTGGGAATCAAACATAAAACTACCGTGTTTATGGACAACCACTATGCCAGAACAGCTTTAGAATTTAATAAAATACTCAATTGCAGTAAATATCTCACTAAAATAGCATCTAATGGTTATTGTTCACTTTATACTGCGCCATTATAAGAATTATTTATACAAGCTTTCAAAGCTTACTCAATGACCATTTGAATCAAAATTAAATTGCAATATGAATTTTAATTCTATTACATTAGAGTCTTAAGTGCTATGACAAAGAGTAATGCATTTAATTATTATTTCAGTTTTATTGGTAAACGACAATTGCTTTTATTGATTTGAACCTGCTAATGTTTTTTAAAGTTGCTACTAAACTGCTACAGTACGGTCGACGAGTTATGGCCGCCCTAAAGTTAGATTTGATTTTACAATTATTCTTGCTTCTGATTATTTTCTTATCTAGAGAGCAATACGCAAATATATGCAAAACCTAATTTCGAATATACACCATATAAGTTTAGTTTAAGAACTTAATCAATAAAATAAATACATAAAAAGTTTATATTGTCATGCTTTTCTATCTTTCTCTTACTTAAAAAAAAATCAGCTTCACGCTGTATCCCACGCACAGCAGGGTAGGCAGAGGGAACCTAGTGTTAAGACACTCCAATCTCCACTTTCTCTTACTTTATTATTATTATTATTTAATCCAATTAATATATCTCTAAAGATACAAATATTACAACAATATATATTGGTTTTCTCTATACCTATTTTGCTAATAAAAAAAAAACAAATTAGTTTAACATCTTCATACATATTGAATCTCTCAATATGGATGAATGAAGATGAAAATCTCAATCAGGATCTGATACCTCGGGTCACTCCGTACAATTTATTTTATATCGATCGTGATCTATAATAGGTCATTAACCTCTCCCTTTATGATGCCAAACTCTTATATTTCGATTTTTTTAATTTAAAAATCAAAGCAATTTGTTTCTTATTCAATAGAAAATAAGATCCAAGGTAAAATTCCAAGTACGAGCCCTTTTTAATTGATATTATATACGTAGGAACTTTAATCCCTTTTTATGCACTGTTGCTTCGATTATGATAATTTGATGTAATGCCGCCTTAAATCAACATATGAACTAGTATAGGTGATAATTGTTGTGTTCTGGGGTCCCTTGAGTAATTTCTACTATGTGCAAAACATTATCAAAATTGTAATAGCAATTTGGAAACGTTTAATATGGCTCATTATATTATTAATAAGTAATTAAATATAAAACGTTGATAGCTGTAAAATAATAAAAAATAGTTATATTTCTCTTTAATTTGGTCTTGATTACACAAAGAGACTTGAGGATACTGAAGACGTAGAGTGAAAAATCACTTTTTATTTATTCTAATATAGAAATATTTTATTTAATTTATAGCAATAATGATAGACCGTTAAATAAATTTCTTATAGATATTATTTTAATCATTCACCTATTAACTTGAAATGCAAAGTCATTTTTGCATTCTTTACAAGCGCGAATATAAAGTTTATATTATAATCATATTTATTATTATATTAATATTTTTTTAAGAAAAAGATAATTGCTTATAAATCTAAAACCAAGCTTACCCAAAATAAAATATACCTACAGACTTTCACGACTATTAATTATATATTTAGCATTCGCAATTTTTCGCATCAACCTTACAAATGAATTAAAATGTCAGCATTACAAAACGCAAAGTTAATACGGATTTTATATGCTAATGAGAAATATCGCGATGTTCAAAATCGGGTATATTTTTAAAACGCGACAAAACCCTTGTAATCCCGGCTTCTATTCTGTTAGAAGAATAACAATGGGTCGACAATGAGGGGATCAACCCTAACTTTCAAAATCCAAATCCAAAATCTGAATGGGCAACCCTCGAAATTGTCGAAATGCCGGTGGTCAACGTAACCAGATACTATCTTGATCGAGGAGTCAAATTACAGGCGCCAAACGACTGTTTAAAATCACACGCGTTGGATATAAAATAATTGAGCATTATAGCAGTTTCGAGTTCGATTTAGTTGGAAGAGTGGGCGGATGTTGAGATAAACTTCGGGCAGCCACAGTTTTGTTTTGTGATAAAGGATTTTTTTTTTTTATCTTTATTTAGTTTTTTTTTTTAGCTTCACGCTGCATCTCGCATTTAGCAGGGTAGGTACAGGGAACCTATAAATCTAGTGTTAAGCTACTCCTAATCATTGCATGTTGAGTGGCGGTACTTATCACCCCGCCTTGCCTCGTAACTAAAGCAAGGGAATGTAATTATTAAATATATAATTTCCTCGAGTGGGAATCGAACCCACATCAGTCGTGTTTACAATCGTACGTCTATTCTGCCACAGCGCCACGACTGGCCTCAACTAATACCAACAAATGAAGCATAAGAATACCTAAATTTTCTGGGTCCATTGAATATATGCACAGATAAATGAATAATGAAACAGAGGCCCATAAATACTACCGTTGAATTCGCAATATATTTATCACGACTGATTAATTACGTTATACAATAACAAACGAGTAGATTTATTTTATTAAAATCCTGCAAATACTTCTAATTTATAATATTTATTTTAAAAGTATAAGTGCATTTCTAGTAGTACTGCTAGTTTTTAGCTTTAAGCTGCATTCCCCATAGGTAAAAGCACCTGGTGTCTAAAGTAAAATTGAATTTGAATTTGGACCGCGGTTTGCAATCAGACACAGTTCCACTGCGCCACGAGGGCCTATCAATTATTACTAATGTAGTACATATCTATGATGAAGTTGCCTAAAGTTTCAGGAAAATAGGGAACGAAATTATCTTAATGGGGAACTTAGAGTACGCTCCCAGGTTCCCTCTGCCTACCTTGCTAGCAAATATAAAGCTTTAAATTTTTGATTCATAAAACCAATGGAGATTGCAAGGTTTATCCATTTCGTATTCTCTTTACTCTGTCTGTATGCTCTTATAATATTCGACAGGGCAAGCGTATTGCAGTAGGCAAAATCTGATTTTTTTCTCTTTTTTCTACTTTTTTCCACCAACTTTTAATTGAGCTTCGGGAGCTGCGAGTAACCTAGTTTAGTTTGTCTAATTAATCACGTTTCATGTCTACAGCGACTGGGGTATGATAAGATTAAAATACGAGTACATTGTTGTATTTAAATTTAATGTTGTATTCAATTTGGAAATTAACTTTTCGAAGATAATTAATTTTGCTATTATTAGGAAAATTTGAGTTTAAATTTAAATGTGACAGTTTTAGGTTCGATTCCCACTCGAGGGTATATATTTTTTTATTATCTCGCTCTGGTAATAGGATAAAGCATATAAATTTATCTTAATATCTATTAAGATAAAAATCACTTACAAATATATTATGTCCCTTCAAATATAGCTAAATTCGTTTTGAGTGGATAAAAATTAAAATGAATTCGAATTGGAAATGTCACCTTTTCATATCTTCGCTTTGATAACGAACCACCGCATTGAGTTACTCCACTCAACACGGAATGCTTTAGAATCAACTGGAACTCTCTGCATAACCCGCCACGTGCGGGATACAGAGAGAAACAAAAAAAATAAGTGTTACTTAAACGAACAACTATGTATAAATAAATGATATATTACTTAAAAAATAAAACAAAGTTAACGACCTACAAGGGAATGCGTCTCGTTCAAAATGCACTGCACAATAGGATTAAAAGATCCCATTGTCAAGCCCGACTTAATACAATCCATTTTACTTCTTTGTGCGGTAGAGTGTGTGTCTGAAAGAAGAAATTTTAGAGGTAACGACTTCATTGTCACTAGTGGAGTAATCACGCTATAGAAGAAAGTCGATTACGTTCTTTAAAAAGCTCTTAGAAAAGAAGTCTTTGGAGAGTCTCTAGAATGCTATTATTTTGTTGGTATCGAAATGTGACGGCTTGGGTTGTATTGGTTGAATTTCTTTTTAGATAAGAGAAGTTCTGTGTGACTGTAAGCACGACAGGTTGTGAATTCGATTCCCAGTCGAGTGAATTAAATAGTTCATATTTTCATTCCGTAGCTCTGGTAACGAGTCGAAGCGCAGTTGAATTCTGCCACTCAACACGCAATGTCTCCAGAATTCGATTTAAAGTGAGGAACGGAAGTGTCTCAATGGGAACAAAGTTTCATAACACTAGGTTCCCAGGTTCTCTCTTCCTATCCTACAATGTATGTAAGCCATAAAAGAGAATTTTATATAATTTTGATCTAGATCAATAGAACAAATCAATTAAAAATCTTTATATCAATTTTAACTTACAGCGTTTCTCTACATATGTATAAGCATAATCAATTGTTACAAATAGATGCAAAAGTAATATTTAAAAAAAAGTAAGGAAAGTAAGGTCACTGACATTAGCGGAGAAAAAGGGTGGCGATCGGCCTGTTGTTTCGGTCTTTTGTCCTCATTGTGCATACTGTTACGCACTTGTAGTGCTCCACCTTGCCTTAAACTGAATCTTGCTACTACAAATTATACAGGGGGTTCTGTTATATTGTTTTAAGTATACGTTATTATTATTATTTTTATATTTTAAGTTCAAATAATAGTTATACTTATATACTGTTACCAGCTTTTGTTCTTCACTATAAGGCGTCTTTTTTTTTAATTTCTTTAGGTAGGCAGACGGAAACTGCGAATATAGCATTAAGACATTTCTGTTCACTATTTAGTCAATATTATAAGCTTTGATATAAGAAAAATAATATCGTACAAAATAATTTTAAAAAATTTATAAAAAATGAAAAAAGAAGATGTGAAAAGCCTCTTCAATGAATGATAATTTTACTATCTCTGTAGCACCCTGTATATTAAAAAGGCACATTTCACGTATTAACATTAAATCGCGTAATAAACTTAACTGTGTGAATAACAGCATCCCTTTGTACTGTATTGTTGTTTTGTGGGAACCTTTCTACTGGGTCGTGTTAACTAATATTCTCAAACTTCTTCTATGAAGGGTACTTAGTGGCTCGCTTGCCCGGGAATAAAAGGAGTGGTCAGTTTTTATTACAAAGAACTATTATTGTTTGAATTAAAAAGGGTTAAAGATATGAATGACAATTGCTTGTTGATTTAGTAAATATGTGTTGAATTATAAAGTGAGTTATTGGAAGACTTTAGTATAAAATATTTTGCATATGTCTCGATTTTACAGATGTTAATAATTTTCGACTTATTGGTCGCATTTAATTTTAATAAAGCTGTGAGAATTATCTTAAAAAAATGATTAGTTCCTTGACCCATACCTAAAATGATTTTTTTAGGTTTACGCTGTATCCTCCACATTGTATGCTAAGGGGACCTGGGAACCTAGTGTTGAGACATTCCATTCCCATTAAGACCTTTTCGTTGCGAGCGTTTGTGGTGCGTGTTGATTGTCGGAACTAGCCAGCCAGCCATTTATTAAAATTATACATGAATTGGTGCATTGAACTGCTAAACACCAAAGTTTTCTTTTCAATGTCTACAAATTATTATGAAACTGACCATTCCAACGTGCTTATTTTGTAAATAGTTTCGTAGGTACATAGTTTACAAAATCTAATTTCTCTTTTTCCCAGGGTTTGAAATATTTCAACAGTATATAATTATTATCTACGTATCGCCTATTCCCTCATGAAAGGTCGTGCTTGAAATTGTTGTACCGTAGTAAACTCAAGAGTTCATATTAAAATAATTATAGACCTTATTATTAGACCTTTCAAAATTTAATTAATCTCTTAACTTGAATTTAAAAAGTCAGTTTTACGCTTTATCCGCACACAACAGGGTAAGCAGAGAGAACCTAGTGTTAAGACACTCCGCTCTCTATTTTCCGCTGAATATTGGAGGCTCAATACCCTGCTTTGCCGTGACAGCTCATTCATTTCCCCGAGTGGGGATCGAACCCACAACCAGTGGCGTTTACAATCACACACTCTGACCACGTCTGACCTCAAAAAAATTAATAAAAGCTATCTACAATTTTGCATAAACGAAAAGTTTTCTATGTACGAAAATAAAATAGTAAAAAGAACACTAACCATTCATACGATAACCACAATAATCTATTTAACGTAAAGAAAAAGTAAAAGTGTCCAAAAAAATACAGTCGAATTGATAACCTCCTTTTCTTACAGAAGTCGGTTAAAAAATTACTTCAATTATAAATAAGTTGCCTTCACCTCACATCGCAGGTTGCAAAAAACCTCAAACCCATAGCAAAAATTATGTTCTAATTTAAATTGTCCAAAACACGTTTTGTTGGAGATTTATGAAGAATGCAACTAACCAGGTCAAACATGATTTCGCTCTCATAGGAATGATGAGGATTAACCAGATTTAAACAAGAATAAGAATATGATTTTTTTTCTAACAATATAATAAGTATTATAGCATCAAGTTGTAAAAACCGGCCAATATGCTAATGGTATCGCATTTGATTATGGCATTAATATAAGTTTTTTGCTAATGTTGTATTATGTGAATTTAGATTTTGTTGTTTTGTTGATATTTAGATTTTGTCTTAATTTTAAGTTTTTGAGGCCATTGTGGGGAATTTGGAAGCGTCTGTCTCTATTGTGATGATTGTGGGTTCGACTGCTAATGTGGTTAATTAAAAAGGTAAATATTTGTATTTAAATAACTTTATTTGTTTCAGGTATGTCATCGACCGAAATAAGAAACATGAAGGTATTTTGATGAAAAAATTGAATTAAAATTGAATTGAATGATAATAAAAAAAAATGTAAGACCATAAAAGAAGCTACTTATTTTATTTTCCAAGTGGAATATTAATTGTATAAGGCTAGTCGTGGCCAGGGACACAAGTGTGATTGCTAACACGACTGGTAATGTGTTCAATCCCCCTTCGAGGAAATGAAATCTTATTTACTTAACTTAACTAAGTTTTAATTTATTTTTTAATATAAATTAACAGTTATCACTCAGTTAGACGACAACTCAGAATTACGCGACGACCGCTACGATTCCGTCGTTCTTATAATTCATCATCATCATCATCAGCATGTCCTCGTCCACTGCTGGACATAGGCCTCTCCAATGGCACGCCACTTAGCTCGATTTTCGCCTCTTATAATTGTTATACTTAAATTATCAATCCAAAATTCAATGAATACGGTAGCTTTAACCAAATAAACCTCTTTGGTTAGTTCAGAACGTTTGAAGTCTCATGTTGAGTTAATTACAGGTCAAACTGGCTTGTGACCCTTCTCAACTTTGGGAAGAATGGCCCAAGTGTGTTTAGCGTTATAGAGTTAGCAATTTGAGAGGCCGTTGCACTTAAATTGTAAGGTCTTTGATATGAATGCTATTTAAGTTGCCTAATTTTCCGTACCAGATATTCTTGTACGAGTTTGTTTTGATGTGGCAACGTGAAATCTTTTTTTTTGTAAAGAAATTGTGATATCCTATCCTATCCTATATCTTATAAAACAAAGTCGCTTTTCGTGTCTGTCTGAACTTTCTAACTCTTCTTCTTCTAAACCACCCAACGGATTTTGATGAGGTTTTCACCATTAGGTCGAGCATTTCTCAGGGAAGGTTTATATATAGTTTATTATTTGTACATTCTTACGTAAATTAACATAAATACGATAAATGTGTATAAAGTCCTACCCGTTGAGACACTTTCGCGCATGCGCTGCTTTAATGGTACGTACTACATGAAAATAATGTACTGGAGTATTGTTCCTCTTAATAAGATCTACAAAAAAGTCCGCGACAGCATATTTGTATCTTTTAAGAATAACGTGAAGTGATCATATTTCTGTCTAAAAATTGTAATTTTAGTATATTTTTTATTGTGAGGGATATTTTTCCATAATGATATTAATCCTTATCCTTTAAAATATTTTATTAATTTTCTACGTTAAAGGAAGATAAAATTTGCTTTTTACACTATTTCGTAATTGCGAATAGTTTTAGAGAAAAACGCATTTAATTGTTGAAACATCACACCGTTGACAACTCAGCTGTATCGAGTCCTGTTTTACTTATGCCTTACTCTCAGCATATAAATAAGTATATTAGTTAGGTTGGCCATTTAATGTAGATCAAAACTGTCTTTTACTGTTTTTCAGTTTAATAAGTACTTTAGAAGTTGTTACAATATCAAAAAATCCTTGCTGCGAAACGACTCGCCACTCGCCGTTTCGTTTTGCTGATACAAGCGCGTCCGCCGCGACCGCCTGCCTTACACGCATCGGTGGTTCAGTGGTAGAATGCTCGCCTGCCACGCGTGCCCGGGTTCGATTACCGGCCGATGCATTCTATTTAATTTTCCTCACAGGAAGCCACGTAGTGCTTGCTTTTCATCAGGGACAGAATACCCTCTTTAGCATTAACCACAAGCTTGAAAACCGCCTGCCTCTATAGCAACGAAGAATTAGATGCGTTTGCACGTATTGGATAATTGGAGTTGAATGTATTATTTCAGCGCGATATATTTGGTTTCATATTTTTTGTAGTAGTTATTAGTAGGCAGGTTTTTGTGTATAATTTTTTCCGTTTAAAAATAGTCATTTAACTATCTAAAAATAGTCATTTAAATATATTTTAATAAGTACTTGAAAAGATTAGTAGCACAGATTTAAAATTACGGTACGGCGAAGCCGCAAGAGGGTCGCTAGTATTTCTTAAAATTAAAAATTCACGCTGTATCCCGCACACAGCAGGGTAGGCAGAGGGAACCTAGTGTTAAGACACTCCGTTCCCCACTTTCTGTGCCGCGCTTTGCCTCGACACCAGAACGAAGAAATGGAAATATAAACGTAAATAAATATTTCACTTCCTCGAGTGAGGATCGAACCCACAACCGTCGCGTTACAGTCACACCGTTGTAACCGCTGCGCCACGACGGCCTATATATTTCTTTATTTTTGTTTTGAAAAATTCCTATCATTATAATTGGATAGATCGATTTCAGAAATATTGATATATGAATAATCTATATATATAAAAGGACTTGTCCTCACTGACTGAGGTAAGACGCACGCACAGCCGTAACCGCGGATGGTAGAAACGTGGAATTTGTACAGATGTTCACTTTTGTAATCTGGACATCCACTAAGAAGGAATTTTAGAAAATTTTAACCCTAAAGGGGCGAAATAGGGGTTGAAAGTTAGTATGGGAAAAAATTAAATCGGCACCGATTCTTATAAAATTTGAAATTCAGACTCTTAAAAGTATTTAATTGAACACGTATTTCATGGTTTTCTAGAATTCTTTCCATAAGGGTGCAAATAAGGGGTTGAAAGTTTGTATGAAAAATTCTTAAATCGCCACCGATTTTTATAAAATTTTAAATTTAGACTCTTAAAAATATTTCATTGAACACATGTTTCATGGTTTATTAGAATTCACCCCTAAATACGTAAGCGAAGCTGCGCGCGTCCGCTAGTCTAATACAATACTTTAAATAATAGTTCCTACCACGAAAGTTCATAACCATTTTTCTAATCTTAACTTAACTTGAAAAATCCTAATTACATTACCACCTACAATACCTTTTAAAGCTAAATAAAAACATTGATCGCACATATTGGAAATGTTTTTATATCAGAATATTACTTGGAGAAATCAGACACAAGTGTATATGTTTATATCATGTTTGACACGTGCTTAGCCTACAGCATTATCAACAGGTTCCTTTAGAGTAATCGCTGTTGGTTCTACCTTCCTAATATGGTGAAGCAAAAAAATGGTTGATCCTATCAAATCTTTGTTATGGGTTCCAAGCTGAACGTTTACATATTAGGTAACAATTAGCACACGGTAAATGGAAATGTAAGCGAAGGCTGTTAGCTGAACTAGTTTTTTTCTTTCATTACTGATATAAAACTTATGTAAGTGGATATCTCACCTTTAAGTACTAATGGTTGTTAAATATAGAAATAGCAATTTTTTATATTGATATAAAATTTTTAATTTATAAATCGATTGAAATAAAACACTAAATGTTAAGGGATAGGAGGGGATAGAACAGTGAAAACTCCACTAAAATCGGTTAAGCTGTTTCGGAGATCAACGTGAACTAACACACAGAAAAAATGACAAAAAAATTAAATTTACCTATATCTTCGATGACTTTTTATAACCTATACATTATATTATACTCGTCTTTACATGTGTTCTTTTTAAACTTAAATTTTAATTAAAAAAGTAAATATACTGTTATGTATGTAAATATTGAACCTTTTGATAAAAAAAATATTTTTCATTTTAATATAAAAAAAATCTAAGCAAAATATAATTGACTGTATTTTTTAAATAAAAAAACTATAGCACTATCATGAAATCTAAATTCCTCTCATTAAAAAAAAATGAAAACCCCATTAAATAAATAAAACAGTTAGTCTTTGTTTCTTAATCGTTTGCCGTTCCAATTAAGCGT
This sequence comes from Heliconius numata, assembly GCA_016802625.1. Lineage (NCBI taxonomy): Eukaryota > Metazoa > Arthropoda > Insecta > Lepidoptera > Nymphalidae > Heliconius > Heliconius numata. The sequence continues at coordinate 13,294 of JAEBDU010011648.1, forward strand.
TTAAAACAAAACCCCAACCCAGTTTTCAACCCCGACCCACCCCAGTGGGGTACAGGTGGTCTAGCACAGTGACCCCGATTCTATCGCCACGGGACGTCCTGGCGTTCAATGTAATCTTCACATCTTAAATAATAAGTGATTCGAATAAAAATCTTTCCCCTTTTCAAAGGAGTTGAAGTGTAATTTGCAACTAAATTGCAACCGCCTAAATTGTTTTTGTTATAATTTGTTTTATAGTTGTTATTTTTTTATATTGTTAGAATGTTTCGTTTTATTACTAGAGAAATGCATCGATTTTGGTTAAAAGTAATTATAATTTTAGTATGGTAAAATATTATTTCATAAATACATTTTTCGAGGCCGTAGTAGAAATATATTTCTACTTCTTTTCTTAACACTAGGTTCCCGGGTTCCCTCTATTTATTCTGCAGACGTACAGAAATAAAATGTAACATGTGATAATTCAATGCCAACCTCAGAATAAAGTGTTTCGACACTAAGTTCTCCACGTTTATCCTAACAGATTATCGACTCTTGGTCTCTATGACAGATAGAGACATAAAGTAAAGATCCTAATAGATTTATAATAAAAAAAAATCCATAACTTTCGCGTACAAGTGGTTCTTCCAGGCACACTTACTGTCGTGTCAATAATAAATAATTCTGACAACAAATACTTTAATTTTTTATTTGACATGTCAATCTTAGGCGTAAGAGTGGACTCTTCAATAACAATTACAAGTACCTACTTAAATTCTGAGATGACAGGGACTTACTAAAAGAACATAAGATTATTCTTATGTATAGTAAGTAATACATAAAAAAATAAACTATAAGTTTTTTTTAGCTATATGCTGTATCCCATATAAGCAGGATAAGCAAAGGGAACCTGAGGGCTTCTGGGGAATTATAGCGGTATTGCGTGTTGTGGGGCGGAACATAACGCCGCGAAATGGCAGAATTCGCAGTCGAACCCACTACCCATCGCGCTTATAATCACATGCATATACCATGTTATAGTTCGAATAAAACTAAAAACAAAACTTACCTATGAAAACACGATTCATACAATGTGTTGGTACTTCGGAATGTCTCCAGGTTGATTATCAGGGAGCATTTGTATGCGTCGCGAATCTCAGTGAAGAGGCGTGTAGCATCTATAAGATACGGTGACTAACGACTAATGATGCCCTACTGAACTGCTGGAATATATTACTCTTTACAGAAGTTCGCTAAAACCTTTGTTGTGCATTATTTCTAATAATATAATATTTTAAGACTTATTTAGAAACTTCTAGGAGAGATTCTTCTGTAAAAAGGCATTTTTATTATTTTTCTTGGACTTTAAGAGCATTTCAAGTTTATTTCCTATTCAAAGACGTATTGAAACAAATCAGTTAACAATAATTCGTATATGATAAATATAAACTTAAGATTTGAACCCAAGACCATCGAGTGTAACATAATTCCAAACTGTGCTATAGTTTATATCATGTTTTATTTACATATATAAAACTTACACAAAAAATTTAATTATTAAACTTACATACAACAAGAACAACCTTAAGAGTAAACATTGACTAATGATTAACACAAAACAATTAACGTTAATATCTTTCATATTTTTAACACGCCTACTTATCGTAAATTTTGACACCACTTATTTACATAAAAAATTATCGAACCCTTTCACCCTTATTGTTAGTTTGTGATGGATTGCAATGAATGCTGCGCGAGCGCATCGAGCGTTGGCTCTCGACCAATCACAATCGAAGCTTCACTCAAAACTTCAGTTAGTTGTCGATCGTCTGCTCGCGAGTGAGGACGTGTCGTTCGTTATTTTAAAATAATCTTACGGACTTATGCAAAACATGGACATGTGTGTGTTGAGTTTCTCGAATAATACGACGCTTAAATATTAATGGATTTTCTTAATATTATTACATTTGGTTGGATTTTTTACTATGGTCATTGTCAGTGTTTTTAACAGGTTAGTTAATTTTTTTATTTATTAACACATTTTTTGTGCATTGTGTGCTTTTTGTTCATGTTTTTTATACATATATTTACAAGTATGAAATTATTTATTCTAAATATTTAACTTAAATATAAGTATTAGTATTGGTATGTTCTAGTTGTAATAGAAACAAAGTAATATGTAATGTTATACATAACTGATAATAGCGTACACTATATATGTACCTATCGCCTAATTTATTCATTTATTTAGTTACGTTGTAGTAGATAACTATAACAGTGTTGGTAACTTTTACGCTAGTATCAAAGTTCATTGGATTTCGTTGAAAAGTATACTCATTAAAATATTATGAAGCTATTTCAATATACGCCTTTAAACGTTTTTGAGTAGGGTTTTGTTTGAAATTTCTCTTAAGTTAATAATATAGGTGCGTACGTTCTAGTTTCTTTGTTTTTTCATTAGCTCCATAGATGTCGTTAAGGGTGAAAATGTCACTAACAACATTAATATATGATCCAGGTTCAAATTCTATAGGATTTTTACATTTTTTCTTAACGGAATTTATAAAGCTGATATAGTAACTGAATTAATCTATGAATTTATCTTATTATGTTAAAAAAGCAGTTTGTTAATCGAGTAGAATGCTAGGGCATATAATTATGTTTAATAACAAAAAAATATTTATTTAAATTTAATTTCTAATTCAAAACTAACAAATCGTACAGATGCAGCAAAAATAGATAGTTATAAATAGATTTTATTTAGAAAACAAAAACCCAGCAACCCCAGCTTACCCGAGCAAAAAATAAAAGTATAATGTGTCAAGCGTGGAACATCTAATGATGCTTACCATCTGTCATCGGCCGATGCCATAATGCCCCACTGAAACTATTCATCTAAAAATGTCATTATCATTACTGATTGAAGATATAATAATTATGTGGGATGGTTTTTGACACCGTAGTAGTACAGTTGTGATATATTTAAATGTATTCGTTAACTGTCGATTCAAATCCAATTTGGGATATTCTTTAATTTAAAATATCTATATTCACAAGTCGATTCGTCGGTCGACGATTCAAAAGTGCTTATAATAATTGCCTATTTGAATAAAGAATATTTTGAATTTGAATTTGAATATAGGCGGTTTATTTTCGTATAGCGAAATACATGGTTCCGCTGTTTAATCTACTTTATTAAGTGATTTGTATGTAAATGTTACTAGCCCCAATCTTAAATTATATTGTGCAATATTTCCTAAATATATTAGTAACTAGCGGCCCGCTCGCGGTTTCACCCGCGTGAACTATGCTATTATTAATTTCTGTCTCCATGACTACGTCATAGTGACGTCTATGCAAAATTTGAGACTCCTAGCATTTGTAGTAACGAAGTTTCATACAAACTTTCGACCCCAAAAAAAACCCCTTAGAAGTCGAATATTGCAAATTCCCGTCTTAGCGAGCACCTGCGTCCTATAAGTAACTCCTATGCAAAATTTGAGATTCCTAGCACTTGTAGTTTCTGAGATTTCATGATGAGTGAGTGACCTTTCGATTTTATATATATAGATGTACCTACTTAACAAAAATATTTTTTAAACTTGATAAGACTGTGTAGCTTTATTAGCAAAATTTGTCTTTTTTAATCTGTTTATTTTTGTTAGATCTCTATCGAACATCTCTTTAATTATACTATTTTTTAATTACACTTTTCTTATATAAAAACTAGCGACCCCCTTGCGGCTTCGCCCGCTTTTACTACTGGATTATTCATATAATGTATGTTTTCAAAGCACCTAAGATAATGTGAAAATTAATTAAACTCTGATTCAACCCGCATTTTTGTAGTTTCAATAAGGATTTTCCAATTGTTTTACTCGGCAAGGATTTTTTAGTAGGTACCGTAATTTTAAATCTGTGCTACTAATCTTTTCAAGTACTTATTAAAATATATTTAAATGACTATTTTTAGATAGTTAAATGACTATTTTTAAACGGAAGAAATTATAAACAAAAGCCACCTACTAATAACTACTACAAAAAATATGAAATCAAATATATCGCGCTGAAATAATACATTCAACTCCAATTATCCAATACGTGCAAACGCATCTAAATCTTCGTTGCTATGCCTCTATAGCGGGCGGGTTTTTTTTTCGAGCTTGTGGTTAATGCTGAAGAGGGTATTCTGTCCCTGATGAAAAGCAAGCACTACGTGGCTGCCTGTGAGGAAAATTAAATAGAATGCATCGGCCGGGAATCGAACCCGGGCTGCCCGCGTGAGCAGGTGAGCATTCTACCACGGAACCACCGATGACTGCTCATGACGCGCTTGTATAAGCAAAACGTCGCGGGGCGCGTTTCGCAGCAAGGATGTTTTGATATTGTAACAACTTCTAAAGTACTTATTAAAATGAAAAACAGTAAAAGACAGTTTTGATCTACAATATATGCTGAGAGTAAGGGATAAGTAAAACTTAAGTCGGCACAGCTGATGAGTCAACGGCGTGATGTGTCAACAATTAAATGCGTTTTTCTCTAAAACTATTCCCAATTTCGAAATAGTGTAAACAGCAAATTTTATCTTCGTTTAACGTAGAAAATTAATAAAGTATTTTAAAGGATAAGGATTAATACCATTATGGAAAAATATCCCTCACAATAAAAAATATATTGAAATTACTATTTTTAGACAGAAATATGATCACTACACGTTATCCTTAAAAGATAAAAATATGCTCTCGCGGACTTTTTTGTAGATCTTATTAAGAGGAACAATACTCCAGTACATTATTTTCATGTAGTACTTACCATTAAAGCAGCGCATGCGCGAAAGTGTCTCAACGGGTAGGACTTTAGACACATTTATCGTATTTATGTTAATTTACATAAGAATTTACAAATAATAAACTATATATAAACCTTCCCTGAGAAATACTCGACCTAATGGTGAAAACCGCATAAAAATCCGTTGGGTGGTTTAGAAGAAGAAGAGTTAGAAAGTTCAGACAGACACGAAAAGCGACTTTGTTTTATAAGATATAGGATGATGTATTAAGTAAAATAAAAAAAAATTGTTTTAAAAAATCACATGTATATTTTTAATGAAAAATCACAAATTTAAATCAGTACCAAAATATAGTTCAAAAGTCCCAATAACACAAATTTCCATAAATACTCCACCAACACCCCAAAAATAGAACGAATCACCAACATTCTCCCACGCTCATACATTTTCCCTAACACTGAAAACGAGTTATTTCCTTTCTCCATATTCTCAGGCGTTGCCTACGATTTGTCACGGTAGCTCACTAACTCACTAACCAACATTCTCCACCACCTGCCAATAAACACTTTCGTGATAATCATCCGTCAAGTCCTTCCGCTAACGCCAGTACCGTTACACTCTAACGCGTAATACTCGCTTTTATTACTTTTTCTCTCTCTTTTTTACGCGCTACCTCTTCCTCTTTATTTAAATATTTATTACAAGAATAATCGATTATATTTGATTTTGTACTGTAATTACAGTAGAATAGAATGTTTGTTTGTTTGTTGGTTTAGACATTTCGACGCGTTTCCGATTACGCGCGAAATGGAAACAGATCTTGAATATGCATGTGCACGCGTAACTGCACCCAGCTGCTAGCTTCCATGCAAAATATTGTTGCTTTGAAAATATTTTTGTGCTCACAAAATCCTTTTAATGTCTAGGATTCTGGGAAACTTGAATGTAGGACTACCTACGTTTTACTAAATGCATATTTTAGGCACGTTTATTGTAATTGAGTGCACCTTATAAATAACCTGACTTAACCTTGTAAATATAATTTAAAATTTGGCTTATAATTAAAAACACTTAAACATTTAAAAAATATCAAAATATTACTAGTCATTTGACTGTGTATTTAGTGTATTTACACTGCCAATTAAATATAACTTATCACATTTTAATATAGAACCTGGAAACGTAGCATTTGGAAATCCCATTCCATTAAGACAATTCCGTTCCCACTTTTCCCTACTTTACATCGCCACAGCGAAGAAACGACAACATTAAATAATAATAGAAATCGAACCCACAACCTGTCACGTTTGCACGCTTGTTCCCTTGCACCACAACTGTCCTCTAAAACATTTATATTCTTCCTCCTTTCCTTCTATATATGTAGATCCTTTCCTTCTATATATGTAGATTACAACCAGAACCTTAGCAACGAGAGTGGGTGGCCGTGGACTGGTCTCGTCGTCGTAGACCCATTAGTGCGGTCGCATCAATATTTCGAATGATCGATTGGACAGCTAAACCAATTAATTATTACATCCAGTTGGTGTCGAATTTCTATTGAATATGACTCATGGTGATTGATACCAAGACAGTTGGTCGTGTCTCATCACTACGTTATGAGAATTAAACTCAATTAATGATAATTTTATGAAGTTTCGAGGCCAGTAAAAGTCACAAGTCGTGGGTTCGATCCCTACTCGAGTAAATGAAATATGTAAATCCACTTTGGTGCTTAGGTAAAACGCGATGTTGACTTCCTGAAATAGGCAGAAAGTAGGAGAGCGGAAGGTCTTAACACTAAGCTCCCTCTACCTATCCTGCATGCGTGATACAGCGTGAAGCTGTAAAAAAATTTACTATAGATTTTATATTATAATAAAGAGAGCTCGCCATACAGAAAGTTGATTTCTATTCCCCACATGCGTGCATTGAAATAATTATAACAGTCCCACACCACAAACCCACATGTACCAAGACATTAACGACAGATAAAGCACTTAACCCGAAAAACTATATAAAATAAAAATATACATTCTCACCGACCGACCTTAATTTTACGGTACCTTATGTTAATTAGAAAAATATGAGAAACGCATGAGAATTGAGACTAGCTAGAATAATCAGATAAGATTTAGTTGTAAAATGGACACAATTAATTGCAATAATATGCAATTAACAACTACTTTACTATTCATAGAGTATTTTTCGCTAATTAACGTCGTTAGGTCAATACTGCCGCGGTTTTTTAAAGAGTTGTTTAGATGAAAATCAGTTTTATTATCTTTTTAACTCAAAAAATAAACTTTTTTGAAAGTAAATCACTTTGGAATGTTTCTATAATCATAATCTCTTAACTTTTCTTTTGTTAACGAGTTGGATGATGGTAGGCTGTGAATCACGCAATATCTTGACCTACGGTTCTACGTTTCTTAAGTGTGTTGCTCATTTTATTCTATTAATAATGGTAGCCGCCAGTCGTGAGGCAAGGCACATATTGTGACTGTAAACCGATTGGTTTTAGGTTCGATCTCCACGCGAGGAAACGAAATACGTATTTAAATTTATATTTCCATTTCTTCGCTCTGGTGTCGAGGCATAATGCGGCGTTGAGCTTCGCCACGTAACACGCAATGCCTTCAGAAATCGACGGAAAGTGGGTCACAGAGTGTCTTAACACTAGGCAGATTTTTTTGATTATGGTAAATGTATCCTTATACATAGACTAAGATACGTAGAGTAGAATATAAATGCATTTAACTATATAGTATTTGAGGTCAACAAGTGCTCCTTAAAATGAAAAAAATCTTAAGTTGAAATGATTTTTCGATTAATTTTCTTATATATTCACTCATTTTTCACGCTCTGACAAAGTAAAAATATAAACTAAAGAAAAATCATTTAGTTCTTCACTTTTTGGACATTTCGATGGCTTCAGTGCTACTTTTATGCCATTTTTAAGCATTTTCTCCTTATACAACGATTGTGTTAAATAACTTAAACCTAACACTACATAAACTTAACCCAAAACAAGCTTCAAATCTGCATTTATCAATATTTATCATAATTTATATTACTATTATTATGTATTTCTTACTCAATCTGACCGCTTCAGTCTGTTAGACGCGCAGTTTCCCGTACATATTGCAGTTGCACCTAATTCACTTTCACCGCAGTGCAACCGTTATTGGAAATAATAACGTCACGTGTCAGACATAACTCTACCTCTAGCAATGACATTCGAATGTCTAACAATGAGCAGTACTATCTATTCTATGTAGAGATAACTTTAATAATAGATAGATAGATAGATAGATGCGAGGTATATAGGACTTATATTTACATATCTTTTGCATTTTGATTTGTCGACAAAGAAAAATAATGGGTTCCATATCAGTTTGGTGAATTTTATATAGGTGCGTGAAGTACAATGATATTTAAAATGTAAACATACCTTTTGATGAGATTCGAACTTGCAACCATCGTGTGATATTAGGCACATAGAGAATACGTGCGTAAGATGACGTAAGAGTATTCATAGGAGTATATTGAAAATCTTCTGAGGATGTTATTAATAGCAAAAGTTTCATTTAAAAAATAATAAATAGATTCTAACATTTCTAACAAATTAACTGTCAAATGGTTGGATTTACATGGATATGTTACAATATGAGAGTTTAGTAATTTTAAATGATAAATAATTACGCGTGAGTATCTCTAGATGATAAGCCATTAATAATTAAGATGATATATTAATAGAAATGGATAGCACTTTCCATCTCACGCTATCTATTAGATATATGTACTGAATATACTTGCATATTATACATTCTGGGAATTAGTCTTAATTAATCAGTACTGTGCATTATTAATATCGTTAAATTAATAATGGACAAAGCATTTGGTTAAGTAGAATAGAAAAAGATTGATTAATTAAGAAAAAGATTTTTATCGCTTCGATTATTTTCTACGTATTCTTATTTGAAAATCTATATTTTTATAATTAGATTAAATCTATTTTTTACATAATGCTCATTTTTTTTTATAATTTAGCCGATTTTTAAACTTCATTGAAAACGTCTTGTTAAGCCATATTTCTCGAGAAATAAGACTTAGCGTAAAAAAATATTTTTAATTTATTCAACCTATTACATACACATATATACAATAATTATATTCAATAAAATACCTAATTTTTTTACCAATTGGTATTACACTTTCACTTTCTAGGTGGGTTTAAATTTTTTATCTTATGCACTCATGCATACTACAGATTTCTTTTTAATAGCTTACATACCTCAAACTCACATTATTTTAAAATTATGAATAACTTAAAAAACTTAAAATTTCTCAGCAAAACAATTTATCTTCCTCTAATAATATAATTTTTCAACACACCAATTATCTACGATTGTCAAAAAAACTAATTAATAACAACCACTAATCTGACAGACTCGTATTGCAGAAATATAGAAAAAATACAAATAGCATGAATACGCAAAAATACCCCCACAACTTCAATAGGAAATTGTACTAACAATGACGCTCATTGTACTCGCCATCTGTCATTGAGGGTTCAATCACCACTGTGTACTTGATAATATTAGTCTACCTTCCACCCTGTATACCGATTGTGCGAAATAGGCTTCATTTGAAACACGAACCAATAAATAGCGGTATGCGCACGCGCATGCATCGAAAGTAATATAGCTATTATTGAAGTCTACGTTTTTTTGTAACGTAAGTTTATTTATTGGTCTAGCAGTAAAATCGTTGTTAGGGGCAGAATTTACGATCACCGACGTGGGGATCTGTGATGTCTGTCAGTGTGTGCTTTGTTGGTTCCTCGTTGAGCTTCGGGTTGTCGAACGATTTCATTAATGCGTCCTATTCATCAGAAATAGCTCGGCTATAATGTTCGCTTCAATCAAGACTAGTTATTACTTACTGCTCTATTATATATGATTCAATATATTGGCGTGCTATCTTGGCACACTCGATGGTGTGTTTGTAACGACGGCTTTGGGTTCGATTCCCACTGGAGGGAATATTTATTAATAATTTCATTTCTTCGCTCTGGCAACAAGGCAAGCTTGACGTTGAGTTCCATCACTCAACACGCAATGCCTCCATGCCTTCATGCGGAAAAGTAACAGAGTGTCTTAACAATAGGTTCAACTGTAGATGAAGCTGATTTTTTTATTTAAAATAAAATTGTCATATTGTTGTTCTTATATATTTATATCAATAACAAAAAAATCTATCCAAAGAAAATAAAGTATATTCTATCCAATCTTTGCCTTGGCTTATGAATTATTAATAGACTACAAGCCTGATAATGTATATTTTTTATTTGGAGACAAAAAATAATAATTTATGACTGTTCTATCGGCCTCTTTATACTTTAGTTAAAATACTATCAGTTAATTATATTGATATAGAAACCAATTAAGACTGGTGAAGCATGAATATATGATTTTTATATTATTAACATTTTCGACAAATACTCGTATTTAACCAACAACGAACCCTAAATATATAGCAAAAAATTAATTCCACAAATATTTTCCTTTCCACAGTGTTTACTCAGTGAGCTAAATATTCAGTAAACAGAGATATTAAAAACAGGCGAAATACAAAA
>JAEBDU010011652.1:0-13380 GCA_016802625.1 Heliconius numata
AGCGTGCGATTGATTTTTTACTTATATTTCTATAAAAATGTATTGATACATATAATTTCTCTTTTAAATATTGTCGAATATTTTATAAAGTATTAGTAGACGTATATACATTTTTAGTGCGTTTTAAATTACATTTAAAATGAAGGATCCCTTTGTGACCGACTCCGGTATCGATTCTCCAACACGAGAAAGTTTCAGAAATATCGAAGGCTGTTATAATAGAAATATTTTTAAAGGCAAATCTTTTGCTAATTCACGCCGTGCCTTACAGTCTGGGGCTGAGAAGATATCGAGGACGTTTAAAAGTGTTAGAAATACATTCGGCAATTTGTCGCAGGTAATAACACTTTCTATTGTATTGAAAATTTTTTTGTTAATATAATTTGTCTCCTATCATTTATACACCAAATAAAAACTTTAAATTTCTATTTATATAAGTAACCGTCACTTCTATTTATTAGTTATAATTTAATAGTTGTATATATAGCATTTCAGGCTAGGTGGCCGACGCAGACATCGGCTAACGGAAGCTAGCTCACCGTGCAGAGTGGTTCCAACAACACCTGTGACTAAGAAAAAGCCGGTAAAATATTAACTATTACTACCATATCTTTAAGACTTAAAAAAAAATAGTTGTTAAAATTTCTTACTATTTCATTTTGCGCAAAGATTATATTAAGAAAAAATAAGCATTAATAGTAATAAAAATTCGTTTTGAAAAACTTTTTCTAAAAAAACTTAAAAAAAAAATCTAATTAAAAAAATCTAAAAGTTTTAATTTACTACTCTAGCTTCTTTTGATCTATTGATAATATACCTTAGCTGTTTGATTATTTACATTCTTAATCTTTTCCATTCAAATATTTTGCGTAACTTTCACTCATTTATATTTCATTTTATGAATGGACTCCCATATCTGGAATCTAGATTAAAATATAATAATGTTTACAATGTATACATTTTAAATATATTAAAAGGCTTTTAAGAGATTATTTTACAAATTAAAAATATTATTTATAAATATTTCAGCTACTAGGCAGAAGTCCAACTAAACTCTACAGTCCATTCGGTATAGAGACACCACACAGCCGAGATTTCAGAATGTCTCCTTATATGCCTGATACTCCCGATCATGGGTAAATATTTTTAAAAGTTTATATAATTTTATTTACCTACCTTGCAGTGGAAACCTACTGTTAATAAATGTCACTCCTCACTTTCCTCTAAATTTTCCGGACATGTTATGTGGTGGATCTTAAAGCCAATGCCTTGCTTTGTCTTGTGACCAGAACCCTAGTTCTGGTAAATAATTAGATAATTCCCTCAAGTGGACCACAAACTCACAAGCAACACTTTAACAGTCATCCTCTATGCCACAATTTAAGTGTTTTTTTAAGTAATGTATACTTTTTTTATTTTGTTTTATTTTTTTAATTAATGTCTAACTGTAGAATTGTGGGCATCTAGTTGTAGACATATTCTCTGCATTCTGCCTCAATTTGAGACAGTATGATGAGTAGTGGAACTCGATACAGTACTTTATCAGAGCTGCGAAACGAAAATAATAACAATGATATTTTTAATAAAATTAATTACTCTCGAGTGGGAATCGAACCCTCAACCATCGCGTTTACAGTGTTGCACAGGTTGCCGCGCCGGCCTCTATTTATTATTACTAATTAATTTCCTACTTTTTCTAAGTATAATTAGGGGACATATTTTTTTAATACATTTCAATATGTTCTTTTCAGACTATCTCCTAAACGTCGTAAGGGTGTGACGCATTCTTGGCACATTTTGGCCAAAAAGCGGCCGAGAGCACTTTTCCCGTGAACTTCTATGAAATGTACATGATATTGTATGTACTTATCCCACCGCTTATTTATAAGTAATATTTAGCTTCCTCTAAACAATTACTTTGATTTCACAGTTGGTCTTAAAAAAGGTTAGTATTATAATCGAAAAAAAAATTGACAAATAATTATTTAAAAATTTAAAATATTTTTAAATCGTATTATTAGTTAGTAATCGTGTTATTAATTAGTGTATTATATTTTTTTAATTATTTATTAATATATTGAATTTTACATTTTTAGTAAAACCTGCTTCACGCAGTTCTTCGCATATGGCAGGGTAGTCAGAGTTAAGACACTCTGTTTCCACAAACACCGCACAATTTATGAGACATTGCGGAACTCAACGCCGCCCAACTGAAGTGTGTGAAATCAAAGTAAATTGTTCCAATAGTATTATTTTATGTGGTGCTATGGAGTTACTTGAGCGCTTTCCAAATTAAGCTTGTACGAATGGACTGATCCACAATTTTTATACATATTTATAACTTAATTATAGATAACTTAATTATTTATCCCATAATTTAGAAACAAACAAATAATATTACATTATTATGACTAAAGTAATTACTCGAATATTTCCTCCTTATTTTTTTTTAATTTGTAAGATTATTTTAAAATTAAAACTGTTATAACATGTATATTTAAGAAATGTCATAACTGGATTCGAGGCTGCACTATTTTCGAGTATTTATTATTACATCAAGCTCTATATTTAGTTAACTAAGCTGGAAACTAAACAAATTTGTATTTTCTTAATTGTAAATTCCTTCAAATGAAATGAAACAATATTTTATTTTAATCTAATACTTACTTTCATTAATATCTTAAAAATATAAATTCTTAAAAATCTGTCCAAAGCCGTAGGTAAGCCGGTAAGCCGTAGGAAAATAATCAGCAGCTATTTAATAACCTTTTAAACATCTCATTGTTTTTTTGTATATATTTAAAACTATTAGTCTGTTGAAGGACTACAGAAAATAATTTATAATATTTTTAATAGATCTGAACTAAATATATTAAATAAAACTCTTAAATTGGATTAATCACATATTTTAAATTTCTTTTTCTAAAATATACGCAAAAAAATCCCAATCAAAGAGTTTCATTAGAAATGTGTTTCAAAAAAATTACTATAAATAATTAATTAATAGCCACAGATAAAAATATTTTAATTGATATTTCTCATTGAAACTGCCAACTAACGCACAGTATTTAAATATATTATACAATATTATGTAAATTATAAGTAATTAAGTGCATATCCAGTATTAAATACGCCAAAATGTTTCGCTTTTTACTATTTATATATAAGCTTCTTGTGACAATATTATATAGGCAGTCTTTTAAAATTATGTTATCATATGTGAAATGTGAATGTATGAGGTAGTGTTTTGTATGGATGTCAAAGTATTTATTGAAAATTAATAATGTAATTTTGGTGATGCTTCAATTTGTTAAATGAAATACATAAATTGAAAAAAGTATAATTAAAAACTACCGAAAAAGAGTTCTTTTCGTATCATGGCAGACAAAATCTGTTATTTTATTTTATAATAATATTTAAGGGTGATTGTGATTGTGAGGCCCAGTATTGCATTTAACTAGATAATGAAAACAAGCACCCATAATATTAATAATTTTAAAATATTCTAGTTTTACTTAGCAAGCATTTTGTGTTCTCGGAATTATTTCTTTAACAATTTAAATGGTAACTATTTAAACCATTTTGAAGGATATTTTGTATACAAAAATACTTTCTTCTTCTTTTTTATTATATAAAAGTTGCCAAGTCAAGTTTTAATAAGACTCGTGCACGAAAGGTTCTGTTATACCAATATACCGCTATTATATTTCGGCAGCAAAACCACTTTATTTTTCACAATGACAATAACTAAATATTTGCTTTTTTTGAAAATACAGACTATAATTATCTCGCTCAAACCAATTTCCGTTTAAATTCTTTATTAAAATATACGGTTCAAATGAAAAATATTTGATTTTATCTTGTACAGATATATATTCTAAGGACGTTAATAACTTCACATAATAAGTAGTATAAAAAAAATTACAAACATATTTCCACTAGTACTCATTCAAACTCGACAGGATGATTTGTTTTTTTCAATTTGGAACCAAATAATTTTAATTTAGTTTAAATTATAGTTGTTGTAATATTTGAATTAATATAGTTTACTTTTTAAATAACTTCAATGAACTAGTACACCTTATAAAAAAATATCTTCTTATAATGTTAAAAATGTTCCTCTTTTTACCAAGTGTGCTTTTTTAACTCCTAACTTTTATTTAAATATGTTTTAAAATATCATAAGAAAGACTGAATGTCTATATTTACCTTTAGGTATGAATTTTATGAAGTATAGCCAAGTGTTTTATATTTATAAAAATGTTTATTATTTTACATATTAAACATTTTCATTTACGTGTAACATTTTAACAGATAATTTATTGGTAGAAATTGGGTATTTTTTCTTTTTTTTAACTCGCAATTCATAATATTTTTATTTTATTTATAATATAATAAAAATATTAGGTAATAATAATAGTTTATAATATTAAATTGTGTAAAAACATCGTTTAAATTGTATTTTTTATCTATTTCCGTCCTTTGTGTGTTTTGTTAAAATCAAAATTATACTTCAAAAGTTTACCATCTTTCTACCTTTAAATTAAATATTTATAAACATTTATCTATATATATTTATAATAACATAATATCTTTATATAAATATATTTATAACATCTGTATTTTCAAGCTATGCTTAGTGTATCATGTATAATGGCTAATTTATATTGAATAAACTTTTTTACAATCAAAAGTTGTTTCATTTTTACTTTATGAAATAAGATGTTAAGCTGGCAGATCTATTTAATAAGAAAAAAAATAGTTTTGTGATTAGAGGTCGTTACGGCAAAATGGGAAAGTAAATTATTAAACGCAGCGGTGGTTGGGGTTCGGCACCGCTTAGGGGAATGATTTCACATTTTTATTTCTTCGCTAAAAAAAATTGGCGTAGAGTTCCACCAAACAAGCAATGATTAAAATATTGGGTGATGAAGGAATAGTGTTTAAATCTTAAGCTCCTGCTTCATGTGGGATCCAGTGTGTAACTGAAAAAAAACCACTAAGTCATGCTGCATAAACACAAAGTTTAAAACAGAGTTGTCTTAACACTAAATTAAGAAAAACAAAGTAAATATGAAAATCAAATACTTTTATTTCTTATAAATCTAATAATAATGATAATTTCAACATCTAGGCAACAGCTGCTGAAAGCAAGTCAGTAAAAAAAAAACACTTTCGGTCAAAATTAAGAAAAAAAATCAACATACTTTTTTAATGTCATATTTGTTTAGTATTCAATTTAGGATTTTATTGCAAATACTAAACAAATTTTCAAACAAGTTAAATATACATATAATATATATTACTTAATTGACATATAATTTATAATATTTAATTGTAATTATATAGATGCCTATTTAATTATTGTGTTCCTTATAAAATATCTATACTTAATATAATAAAGCTGAAAAATGTATATGACTGAACGCACAAAATCTCAGGAACTACTTGTTCACGTTGAGAAATTATTTTAGTGTTGTATAGTCCATTTATCGAGAGGGTCTATGAACATTTACATTGTCTTTTTTATACACAACTCAATTATTTAAATTCTCAATTTTGATAAACTTAAATAAGGTAAATATTAAAATACTATTATATTATTTTATTATTATTAATCATTGGTATAGATACTGAGTATAAATATAGTTTATGTATTACATAAAATTTGTAAAGTCCATCGTGGCAAAGGCACAAGTGACGGTGTGGTTAGGTTGTGGGTTCGCTTTCCACTTGAGGAAATTAATTATTTTTAATTTCTTTGGTAACATGGCAAAGCGCTGCCTTGAGTTCCCCCACTTTAAAGTGGGGATCCGAGTGTTAAGTAGCTCTAGGTTCCCTCTGCCTACCCTTACATGTATAAAAATATATCAACTCAACATAAGAAAGGAACAATAAAAAATATAAGTAATTAAATAGGCTTCCTATATTATTCCAGCTAATATGGATATAAAAATATAATTGAGAAAAAACTGCTATTTAACAGTTAAAGTAACATTTTAATAAATATAAATATTTTTGTTATCCTATATAATATAAAGTTAGGTCACTTTTCAGAAGTCTAAAATTTTTGTAGAAACTTCGTTTCACCGATCAACAGTTGCTTATAATATCTTTACACTTAAAATCAACTGTACACTTATTTGTTTTAGTCTTTAACTATTAAAAATATGTGGGTCCAAATATCCTTGGAAATTTCTGAAACAAAAAAAACAAAAATTGAGTTTTTATTAGAGATTTTGTCCAAAATTTAATTATAAGAGTATATTTTTTTATTCAAGTGTTAATTGGGACGTCGAGTATTGTGACAGTTTTGAGCTGTAAATGCGGCGGTTGTGGATTAGATTACCATTTAGGGGAATGAAATATTTCGTCAAGAACAGGACACTCCGTTCATCCGTTCAGAGACATTTCGTATTGAAAGGCGAAAATTAACGCTGCGCCCTGTCTTTTTTGAGATGCAAATTGAAAAATAAAATAAAGCCTTTCGATGCATTAACAGACTTAGAAATAAAAATCTATTTCTATCTTAAGTCAATACTTTTTCAATATTTTGAAGTATATCTTCCCTTCGATTAGTTTCTTTTATTCGACTTATTGCTATAAAATAATTTTCTGAAACTTTAGGTTTTTAATATACAAATATTGACTTTATAATAATGTCATTAAAACACGAAAGGAATCCATATCCGAACAAAATAATTTATTAGTAAATAAATTATTTTGTATTCCAAGCGGGCGAAACCGCGTGCGGGTCGCTATTAATAAATATATAGTAAAAAAAACTTACATTAGGACTGGGACCAAAAGTTTGATCAGATCTTCTATTGAATGCAGGTCGTAATGGCGGTCTCATATTGGGATTTCTTCCTCTTACTAAATTTCTATTTAACAAGGGCCTATAATTACTGTTCCTATTATTTTTCCATGTTTTGTGATGTCTGTGTGTATATATTTCCTCACATTCTGCAGAACTAGACATTGGCAAGTCATTGAAAACTTTCAATTTCCTGAGATCTATTGTACGTTTAAATTTTTGTTCGATTGGTGTTTTTATCTGAAAATAATTATTTTCTTTAGACAAGGCTTGGCTAAAATAAAAAAGAAACAACTGCAAATTAAAAAAAATGTCGCAAAATAGCCGATCTAATGTTACTGTTTAAACGTACCTAAACTTTTTTTATTGTATCTTTTAATTAAAACAATGATAATATCATTATACCTTTCCAAGTACAAAATATTCAGATTTTAATAAAAATATGCGATTTGAATAAGTAAAAAAAACTTATGATATTTATGTCAAAAGGATAAGAATACATTTTTGTTAATCAAAATTCTGTGACTCCGTTTCAAGAAGAATATTTCCATTCTGGTTTTGAAAATTCTATCTATACTGATATTATTAAGCTGAATAGTTTGATTGGTTGAACATTCAAATATCAGAAATTACTACACATATTTTTGTGGTTGATAATCCATTTATGGAGGCCAGTCGTGGCGCAGGGGCACCAAAGTGTGCTGCAAAATCGACTGGTTGTGGGTTCGATTCCCACTCGAGGAAATAAAATATTTATTTAAATATATATTTTCATTTAATTTCTTCGCTCTGGTGTCGAGGCAAGAGCACGGCTTTGAGTTCCGTGACTCAACACGCAATGCCTCCAGAATTCGGCAGAAAGTGGGGAATCGAGTGTCTTAAAACTAAGTTCCCTCTGCCTATCCTGCTGTGTGCGGGATACAGCGTGAAGCTGATGCTGAATGGTATATTATGTCCGAGTTACCTCGGGCACTTAGAATGTGTCATATGGCATAGACAATTTTTAGTTTCTTCCATAGATCATAGAAGATAGCTTAAATAAAAAAAATACAAATTTACTCACAAAATTATCCATATTGGTTGTGTCTGGTGAATATCTTATATCATTTTCCGAATAACTGGGATTATTCAGTCTCTCAGAATCATTGTCCATTGCGTTATAACAATTACCACCGCTTAAACTTTTCGAATTTCCATCTTTTAGGGCACAAAATTCCTTATACAATTCTGTACTTGAAATATGGAGGTGGTGTTCAAACATTTTCATTATTGGATTACTAAATATATTAACATCTGTATTTCTAATAACTTTAATCAACGTCCGAGCCAAATTGAAGTCGTAGGGCAATATACACACCCTTTCCAAAACATGACTGGCCATATTCATTTTGAAACTACATCCTATATCGCACATAAAATCTGTCAAATTAGTAAAAACTATCTTAAAGCGTGAAAAATTTTGAGATTTAGCGATTGTGTCCAAGAAAACGTTACATAATAATGTGTTGTTTTTAACGTTCTGTTTCAGTAGATCACCGTACGCATGCAATTCTATATCGTTTAGGTAGAGCAACGTTGTTTCTACAGCATTTATAACTAATATACCGTCTTCTTTATTATAAGAAGACTTTCTGACAAGGTCTAATGTCATTCCTATCAGAACTCTCGTCAATCTCCGACGAATACAGTCTTCGACGAAGCATATGCCGTATAATCGTCTAAGTGAAGTCCAAGCTCTGACAAATATGTATTCTTCTTGAAATAAAAGGTCGTCTAATTTTCTTAATCTAAATCTAATAACATCTTTATCCAAAATTATATGGGGAAATTTGCAAAATTTCTTCTTGCAATTGGACATGAGGTTGTATATGCATATTCCTTTAAAGAGGACACTGTGAATTGCTAGTTTTGGTTTCTGATTGATCCCCATCAAAATAGATTCGTTTTGTACGGGATTTCCTGGAGGTTTTTCTATTTCGCCTAATCTGTCTTCGTAAACAACTATATTTTCATCGGAAGCACTTTCATTATTATCTTTGTACATGGACGTAGAATCGGCGTTCGATTTTTCACATATTCCGATTTCCATTGCGTTTTCGGCTTCTTTTACCATCACTTTCTTAATTTTCGTAGGTTTATAAATCACTTTTTCTGGTCTCTTAAATATATCATCTTTGGTCGGCAGAGGAACATATTCTTCAACAATTTCCCGTGATTTTTGATTCCAATTCCTCGGGGACTCCATATCAGTTATACTTTCTGCGTAAAGAGATAAGGCATCGTCTTCATCGTTAAAAGTGTTATTGTGGTGTGTTTTATCATCTAGTTCACTTGGTTTTATTTCAACAGTACTTATACTTTGTTGAGATTTTTCAATTGTTGTTTCTTTAGTATTATCAGATATATTCATGTTACTTTCGACATTAACTTCTATATGATTATTACAATTTTCCTCTTCATTTTCTTCTATAAGACTATATTCTGATAAAATTTGCTTTATACTTTGGCAGTGTAATATAACATCTCTTTCTTCTTGCAAAAAAATATTATCGATAATTTTATTTTGTGTATTAGATAAATCATTACTTGTATTTTTCTCCCTACAGTTATCTCCTATCCAGTTAATCATTTCTAAATCAAAATTCTTTAGTTTCAAAGCCAACTTATCTAAAGTGCTAAGAGCTGGTGTAATTTGGACATTATGGCAAGTTTCTTGATCCGAACTGCTACTAGAAGAAGACGAACTAGATAAATGATTATCAGAGGTCTTTACGCATTGTAGTTCTGTATCCATATTATTCTGTTTTTCTTTATAATTATCATTAGCATTTTCATCATTCCTCAATTGTTCATCAATATTACTTAATTTTATGAACGGAATTTTGTTATCGATGCGAAAGAAATCATTTGACGAAACGGTAAGACAAGTGGACGTGCTCGAACTAGATATATCTTTAGTCCACGATAATTCTGAACCAGCCAAAGAGTCAGTCAGATGTAGTCTCTTTGGATTTAATAGATCTTCTGTATCAGTTATTTTATTTTTAGAATCACTAGTTTTTGTTTCTTTGCGCTCCGTTTTTTTGGCTTTGTCGTTTATTTTTTTTCTCGTTCTCGGTCCTGATCTTGGCCCGGGTTTGCGTTTGATAACTGCATTAGTTAGTTGAGTCTTTATTTCACCTGTAACTTCTAAATAATTTGTTATCTGACTACCAAATGCGTCCGGTTGTATTAAATATTATAGATTATTTATATGAAAAAATCAGCTACACGCTGTATCCCGCACACAGCAGGGTAAGCAGAGGGAACCTAGTGTTAAGACACTCCGTTCCCCACTTTCCACCGAAATCTGGAGGCATTGCGTGTTGAATGGCGGAACTCAACGCCGCTCTTTGCCTCCACACCAGAGCTAAGAAGTAAAAATATAAATGTAAATAAATATTTTATTCCCCGAGTGGGTTCGAACCCACAACCGTCGCGTTACAGTCATATCCTTGTGCCGCTGCACTACGCCACATATATGAAAAAACTATGACAAATGTTAAAAACTGTTGAAACTATAATATTTTTATTATGAGAATAAGTACTACAATACTGTACAACATAGACAAATTCTAAGTAATTAGATTAAATTAAATCTGTTTTAAGTACCAAAGTATAAAGTATGTGGGTTCAATTTCCACTTGGGCAATGAATTTATTAATTTTCTGCTCTGGTAACAAAACTAAGTGTCTTAATATGAAGCTGTTATTTCGATATAGTATGTGTATTCGAAAATATATTAAATCTTATTACACAAAATTATATATTTTTTTACATAATGGTCAAATCAATATTTCAAATATAGCATATAAATTAATTAAAAAGACTCACCAGGTTCTGAGTTTTGAATTCTATTTCTCCTGAGCTTGACCAGTTTTTTCGTTTCTTTTGTCTTTTCATGTGGCATAATTTCTGTAATTATAACTGTATCTTTTATTTATTTCCAAAGGATGAATAAGTAATATACCTTTTTTCTTCTCTCTACATATTTTCTCATGTATACAAGAGAATGAACAGAGTACAGAGTAATAATAATATAATAAGCCTTGGAACAGTGTTAAGACCCTTCTGTTCCTCACTTTGCGCCAAATTCTTGAAGCGCAGACTGACATGGCGGAACTCTAGGCTGTGCTTTGCCTCATTACCATCTCCCAACAAGATGATTTTGCTTCAATTCAACATAGGACTATTTTGATTTGTCTTATCTTACAGAAATATCAACCTTCTTTCCAGAATTCAATATGATGGAAAAATGATTAAAAAAATGAACAAGTTTTGTTCAAAAAAATTGGCTCTCACGCCTGTATATGAAACTCCCCAATAAATATAAGTAATTTTTTTAAACTGAATAGCCTAATCAAAAATTCCTTCCAGAAGAAGAATGTTTTCAGTTACATACAATATAATGGACTGTGTATAGGTGTACTTTCAGCACCTATAAACCTAAACAAATTTAAAAATATATATTTCAAATTGTATTATTTATTAATTATTTGACTTCTTTATTATATATACATTTCTTTGTTGATATTTTTCTTATTGTTATTACCTGTTTGTATATGTTTGCAAGTTCAGTTTTACAGTAGATTATCTATACTGATTTTAATGTTATTCTCGCCAGACAATTAAATAAGTAAGATACATTTCGCAGCATGCAACATAACACAATATTTTTAACAAGTATATTTCACACAGACAATACAAAACACACAGGAAACACATTAAATACAAAATAATTTCAGCATGATACATCTAGACTCTATTCTTGTACCTTTTATTTAGATATTTTAATACAAACCTTTAGTTTGCTCTAATTGTTGTTCAGTGTTAATAAGAATTGAATTATTTTTTGCCACAGCCTTTCGCCCACATTTGCCCTGTAGATTTTTTTCTGAAACTTCAGACATCTTGTTTGTTTTCAATAGCCTTTGTCTATTACCTAATAAGGAACTTTTTTTTATAATTTTATTTTCTTTGACCTTACTTGTCGATCCATTTGGTTTTTCTAGTAATGTCTTTTTCTTGGGAAACTGTCTTCTTACTACTGTGAATATAAATGTATATTTATTTAAATTTCACATTGAACATATTATAAAATGTTTCATAATGAAAATAATGAAACATATATTTGAAACATAATCGGACCATCCCCCGCCCCCCCCATGGGGGCATCCAAGCCCCTAACTGTATTTTCTACTGTAAACACTATCTTTATATAATTAGTATATGATTAAGAAACAATCACTAAATATATCTATAAACAATTACAGTGTCAATAAACAAAAACATTTATGGTTGATTTATTAAACTAAGCAATGCTTAGAAATAATTAGTACTACCTTCATTAGCTAACATAATTTTGATATCATTCTTCCCAGGTATTGAATTTTCATTTTCGAACTGGCTTCCAAAACCATCTGCGAATAAAAATATATTTTTTTTTATATATATTAATTACTTAGCATATTTATTTACAATTGACTTAAAAACATATTTACTGAGAATATTTTGTTGGTTTTGAGGAATTGTAACTCGAATTTCTGGAATATTTATTTCGACATTGTTCTTTTTCTTACGATTTCGTAAAATTTTCGGTTCACCTTTATTTATGGGTTTTTTGTCTACTTTTCTGGGAGGCATTTCTAATAAAATTGTCTACTTAGCTAAAAATTAAGAGTAACTCATGCTAAAGTTATTTTGTCTTAAATTATACAGTAGTGCAGAAATGTATGTAAATTTTAGATGAATATTATTATCAGCGGTAAATTGTCCATAACAACAAACTTATTTAGCAAATCAAGGATCGTGATATTTTCACTTTCAACAATAAAAATAAACCACTGAGAGTAAGACGGTACGATCAACGAGATTTATTCTTGACATTTATAAAATGTTGTCAGAATTAAATTAAAGTAACTTTCAAGTTTCATCTAGAAACTAGAAAATGTCAAGCAATAGAAGCGTAATGAGTTTTATTTATAATATTGTATATATCTCTCTTTACTAGGAAAATACTCTTAATAAAATTGAGAAGTTTCACAGTAGCCACACGCGAAATAAAATTCATATTTCATTTAATCTCATATCTTGTTCTATATATAATTCTATATATATTTATTATTGTAAGCTACAAATACAATTTTATTAATATTTTGCTCCAGAATATATAATAATTATTTTTATAAATTACCTAGGTTATTTATAAATATGTTTGTTCGCATGGCAACTCTACTTGAGTGAGAAGAGAAGGTCACTAAGGTGACTAATGTCAAAGCAAGGGTAAGATAAAATCCACTTTGAAACGTATCACCGGCAATCGGCAAATTAATTAATTATAAAATACACTATTAAAATGCCTGCTAAATATAAAATTGTTATGATCCGGCATGGAGAGAGTGAGTGGAACCAGAAAAATCTCTTTTGCGGCTGGTACGACGCTGACCTTAGCGACAAGGGTAAAATCATTAATTGTTAAATTAATTGTATATAAATATTTTTGTCAGTTATTTATATATTCATCT
>JAEBDU010011653.1:0-12904 GCA_016802625.1 Heliconius numata
GAACTCTTAACAACAACACTAAACAAACAAGCAATTATACATATTTAATTCTTAGATATCGATAACAAATCAATATTCGATTAATCGATAATTGGAACTGTAAATCGTAAGAAAAACACCACTTTGCATACGCTACTAGAACGTTTATCATTTGCTGAGTTATTAATGCTCTTTATAATTTTATTCTGAACGAGATTCGAATATAAAAAACAGTGGGGGGCATTTGGTATATGGTTTATAGTGGTCCAGGTCTCGTGGTCGACGACGTGCTGTACAGATATCGAGAAATTATATATAACATTTTTAATTTTTTTGGTTTTTTTAGGGTGAAATCGTGGTGGTACAAGCGTGGGAGTCTAAACGACGGTTGTGGGTTCGATTACTACTCGGGAGAAAGACATATTCAATATTTTCATTTCGCTCTGGTAATGAGGCAAAGAGGGTAAAATAAAGGCCGCGTTTTGCCTCGATATCAGAGCGAAGAAATGAAAATATACATTTTAATAAATATTTCATTTTCTCGAGTGGGGATTGAACCCACAATCAGTCGCGTATACAAACTTTGAATCTACATATTTAAGAATTAAAAAAATGTATACTTAAAATATTTCACAACCGAATATCCTACTCTACGTATATAAATTTAAAAAAATATCGATAATTCCAATTAAAATGACTGTTCAAGCATCGATTACAAAGTCTCACGAATCGTAAGGTTTTCGCCACGCTGCGGGACGCGGTACCAACATCTACCTACCTACATACACTACCTACCTAAAGTTAAATATAAATACTCACGCCATATATTACTCAGTACCGGTAGCTGTAAATTATGAGGTATTCTTAGTTTTTTATTGTATTTACATATGTGTTTATAATGAAAAGTAATTTTAAATAATAAGATTTTGAGAATGAGATGAGAGGATGTCATAGGGAGAATGAAGAAGACGAGCTAAGGTGGTTTGTGCACGAAAAATGGCAATAAAGGTTTATAAAGTAAGAGTTAGTGGGAAGAGAAACAAGGAGAGACAATGGTTAATATTTGAGAACACAATATCGATGTTATGGAGGAAGAAGACCTTCTTCGTACTGACCACTTAAAAGCATGGTCTTGTCTTTCAGATACGTACCCTCGGGATTATGAGAGAATGAGAAAAAATTGCTTAATATGTCTTTTGTCCATATTTCTTCAGGAAAAGGTTTAGTTTCGTTTCGGATTTTAACACCGTAGAGGATTAAACTCACAAGCACTATAATCGCAGTTGAACGCAATACCGCAGCCACACGACTGACTAAACTATAACTTTTACTTTTATTATATTAAATTATAAATACAGATATTCCCTTGAGTGGATACTGAAAAAAAAAAATTACATACTTTATGGATAATTAAATTTAATTACCTTTTTATTAAATTAAACATACATAACAAATATCTAAGGATCAAATAAAAATAAATTAAATATAAATTATTGATTAAGGTTATGTTCCATAACAGTAAGCAACAGTGTAAACGTGGTTATGGGTTCGATCCTCACTCGAGGATATATTTAATAGTTATCGAGGCAAAGCGTCGCGTTGCGTTCCACCACTCAACTTGCAATGCCTCTAGAACTTGGCTGAAAATTGGAAACGGAGTATCTTAACACTAGTTAAATATTATTATTGCTTTAGACGTATTTCTATACTAATAATATAAGAAAAGTTTATTTATTTAAAAAAAACATAATAAATTAAACAAGTATTTCACGTAGGTATTACATAGCCCATTTATATCTGAAGGCGAAGCCGCAGTTAGTAAAATATTAATAGTATAGCTACATGCTATATCCCTGACACAGAAGAATAGACAGAGAGAATCTGAGAATTTAGTGTTGAGACACTCCGTGTTGCTTGACAATCACCCATTAGCGAAAGAGTTCTATATAAAAGCTGAATGAAAATATTACTGTATTTTGTGACTAAGCCAATTTAAATCGATTCAATCCACCAAAATATTCGTATATAAAATACCTACCTATATATAAAATACCTACCCACAATTTTCGTCATCTAAGGTAGTAAAAATAACAAGGAAGTCGAATACCTACGAGTATATAATGTTTACACCGTGTCTGCCCGGGTAAGGCACCGGCCGGAAGTAGTATCGACCCATGCTAATTCTGAGGTAGAAACGTAACAGGGAAAAATGGCTTTAAGGTAATTTTGTTTGATTTTAATTTATGGGGGTAGTTTTGTTGGAGATTAATTGTGTATATTGATTTATGGTGTATGTATGTTTGTATGGCGTTGTAGCGCAGGGGTAAAGCGTCTGGCGGTAAATGGGTCAATTTTGAGTTTGATTCCCGCTTGGGGAACCTCATTGTGTTATTTTTCCAATTTTTAAAGTGGTTATCTATATTTAAAAGGAATTTTATTCGCAAAAAATCATAATCAATAATCAAACATTTATATATTTTCTAAAAAAAGTATCATTATTTTAATTGTCCCGCTCTGGTAAAAAGGAAACTTGCAAACTGTGAAAAATGGGGAACGAAGTGTCTTGAGGGAACTTAGTATAGGTTGCCTCTGCTTAACCTTTATCCCTAATAATTATTAGGTGAGATACAATTTGAAAGTAAAAAATATATATAAATATACATATATCATGAACTGGCACCCATCTCTTACATGCTCTATAAACATCCATTGTACCACAGCGTTAAACGCCATTACCGGCACTCAGCTGTTATCAGATGGAAGGCAGATTTCAAAAACTATTAGCGACACCGGCGGCGATCGATGTGACAAATTAGTATTTTTATTACTAACAGTTTATGGAAAACAAAGCGAGGCAATCCATCATGGTAGATGTTTCTTTAAAATTAATAATTCTTATACGTTATAGTTCAGTGGGTAATGTAGGAAGTGGTTTTAGCTTCGATTTTTATTAATTTGTCTTGTTAAAAGGGCGATCTATTTTTAAGAATGGGATTCGAACATATAGTCCTCAGGTTTACAATAGAACCACTGGGCTACGTCGACCTCACGAAGATAAAAAAAAACAATATTTTAGTTGGTCTTATTGATATTGAGATTTGCATTCAAACTATTGATAATAATTAACAACTTAAAAATTGAAAAGAAGTGAACCCCTGGTTTTACTTTCTCGCTATAGTAGACAAATCACGGGGTTAAGTTCCGCCACTCATAACGAAAATTTAAAAAATAGCAAACGGAGTATCTTAACACTAGCTTCCCTTTATCTCCCCTGCTAAAGCGTGAATTAATTCTAAACCAACAATAAAATAAACCCAAAACTGAAGTAAAACGGTATGCAAAAACTAGTTTTATAAACTTAAAAGGTGTTTTAGTTACGTTTTATCAGATCAATTATATTCGTGGCTGACTCACGGGCGCACGCAAAATTATATTTTAATATGAATTTTTATTAGGAACAGAGGACTGAGTGGAGCGGTGTTTATTCATGCTGTTTAAGGGATTACATTATTATTTTTATAAGGCTTTTTCACGATATATTTTCTATTTGGTCGCACTTTGGTTTGATATTCATTGTTAATTATGATTAGGACGAAAAAAGTTGTGTGTGGTGATTGTAGGTTCGATTCTCAGTGGGGAATATTTAATTATTTATGTATTTAAACATTTTTATTGGTACGATAAAACGCAGCGTTCTATTCCGCAACTCAACTCGTAATGTTTCAAAAATGGGTTGTAGTGAAAAACAGAATGTGTTAGCTTCATGCTGTATGAACATAGCCGAATAGGCAGCAGGAACCTGGCAACCTAATGTAAACACACTCCCCATTAAGACATTTCTTTACCTTATTTTCCGCCGAATTCTAGAGACATTGCGTTTTGAGGAAAATGAAAATATTAAACAATTAATTATCCTGAGTGGAAATCGAACACAAACACCTCGCGTCTACAGCCAAGCTTGTGCCTCTGAGCCACTAGGGCCTCCGTAATAACATTTTAATAAAGTTATTATACGATAAATTTACGATTTCGTCGTACATTGGTCAATTATGAATTATAATTACACTAAACCTGTAATAAGGTGCTTGTAAATTCGATTTCTCTCTAGCAGATTATATTTTAAAAATATTATACTATTATTTTTTAATTCTGTTTTATATACTTTTCATATTTATTAGGTGAAAATTAAAGCGTCATTAGGTATTTATTATATGGTTGCAACATTTATTGTATGACACATGCCACAATTAACTTCTTTCCATTTGACAACAGTGTGGCCAAATAAAAAAAAAACCTAGTAAAATACAAAATTTCATATAAAAACTTTTGACAACCACATTTAGAACTATATTACTTGGCTAAGTAGAGTTATAACAATTAACATAATATTTACGGTTTCAAAGCAAGTGGCGATTACACTACAGGTTGCTATTGTTTAATGAGTTCAACGTAAACTCACTAAGACGTATATCGATTGGTTATACAGAGTGTTTCTTTTTAGTATTTTTTTAAAATTTATTTAGAATTCCGCGGAAAGTGGGGAACGGATGTGTCTTAATGAGAAATGGTGTGTTGTAACATTAGGTTCTCAGGTTTCCTCTGCTTACTCTGATATGTGCGGGTTATATAAAAAAATCAATTTATTTTAAATATCGAACAATCTTGTTAACTTTTTGATAAACGATGGTGGGTTTTGATGTTCTTTCAGTGAAATTTATATACGTTTTTTTTTAATTTTTTCGCTCTGGTAAAACCATCTGCAGGGGTGAGTTCCGCCACTATCTCGAGATGTCTGACCAACACACTATATCTCAAGATAGGGGGAACATATCGCACTAAATTCACTTTAAATACACCAAATTTCTTTTGTGTGATAACATAAACTAAACATGAAATGTAAAAAAAAAAAAAATATATATTTTATTATATATTTATTCCTGAAATGTTATTTATAATAAAATATAAAGGATAATGAAACCTTCTGTATAATAGAAAGGGGCGGTACCACCCGCCCGCCATGCGCTTCGCTCTTGTAAAATATAAAAATACTTCGTTACCACAGTATAAAAGACCTTTTGAATATTAAAATCGTATATTATTAGAAAAAATATCAAATATTACAACGAATAATTAATATAGCATAATATAGACAGAAAAAAACCTAGTGTGGAGACACTCCATATGTTTTGAATGAAAGAACTTATTATCTTGCTTAAAATTGTCAGAGTGGCGAAAGTATTTCATTTACTCCTGCGGGAATCGAACTCACAACCAAAGCTACAGTCACGTTAACTAAATCCAAATTAAGAACAAATCAAATCAGCTTCACACTCTATCCCGCACACAGCAGAGTAGGCAGAGGGAACCTAGTGTTAAGACACTCCGTTCCTCACGTTCCGCCGGATTCTGATTTCAACGCCACGCTTTAACACTTAAATCATACTGACAAATTAAGTTATTATAAACGTCTCAATGATTTAATTTTATTTTTTAAACTAACCAAAACAAAATTTGTATCTGCCACTAAACTACAAGAGACAGAATGCTTCACTCTATATCAATAGTATTATAAAAAATCACAGCAATAAAATTGCATCGTAAAATATCCTTTTTTACAAACAGCCAATGGCATAAAAAGCTTTAGGGGCGCTTATATACAGGGGGTTCGAAATAACGTAACGGAGGGTAGTTTATAAAATTCGCCGAGTCTACAAGGGGGTAGAAACGTTGATGGGTGTATCGCGTGACTGAATTTCGGCAGTGACCCGGCCGTATGTATGTAAAAGTGAAAATAATAATGTTGAGCTGATGATATTGAGCTTTGAGCTTTTAAAGTTGTGTTTTGAGTTTTTGAAATTTTTTAAAGTGTTATAACTTGCCACGCTTAGAAAAAAATTCTATTTGGAAAATGTATAATTAAATTTCTGTAACGGGATTTGAACCTGCACCTTTTATACGTTTTTTATAGCCTCACGTGTCAAGCCTCACTCCAAAGCATATAACGGGTTAGAAAGAAACATTAAGACATTGTCATTCGCCATTTATTGCTACGTTCCCTAGAACTTAGTTACGAACGGAAATGTGATAATGAGAACGGAGTGTCTTGACACTAGTGTTCTCCCGCCTACTGCTATGTTCTTGTTATAGCGTGAAGCAAAAAAAGTGTATTTAAGGCCCATTGGTTGGTTATTTTAGTATGATTATCTATATTGTTAGACACTAAATAAATTTACCTATATGGTTTTTTTTTTCATTTTTACTCCCAAACATTGCAAAATAAACGTATAATATTTGCTTATATTAATAAAAATAAGAATATTTTAGAAATAATTTTCTTATCAACTCACAGTAATTCCAAACGGCGACGTCGTAGCCACGTAAATTTCGTTAGAACCAATTTAGAACAATATTTTCGTAAATATTTTCTACAAGACTTGTTTGTGTAGCTTTCAGTTTTCAGTGAATGGAGTAAAAAGCTGCGTGTTAAATAAAAGCTGGGACAGGCGTGTTCAGGGATTAGTATAGTTATTGTATTAGGTGGAAGGATTAGTGTTTATTCAACTAGCAGGGTATTAAGATTGATTGTTTGAAATAATTTTAAAAGATATATATATTTTTTAAAGTATTTTTCAATCCTATAAGTAGGTTTTTTTTAACGTAAAAAGATTGATTATTTTAATTTGAATTTAGCTTAGCCTACCTTTAATTATTATTGCCATTAAGAATAACTCTTAATTATCTATTTATAAAATGTAAACACTATATGGTTAATATTAGAATATGTTCCCGTTGGTTAAGCACAGGAAACATAGAGACAGGACACTCCGTTTTTCGAGCTAATTTCGAGACATTTACACCGAGCTTTGTCTTGTTACCAAACGGCGATGGCCTCAAATCTTTAATATTTTTTATTTATATAAAAATGTAAAATCTAAAATACTTTCAACACCGGAATCGAATCGACTACCACTTCAATTTAATTTTTACCAATAATAAAATATATAAGGCTCTATTATTTTAAAAACGGTCGTATAGTAAACAAAGGATGAATTAACACACCCTAGAGGGCGCTGCCTACAAGGTAGTGTCAAGTTAATATTTTATTACTTATGTTAACCTCATTTGTATGTCAAAATTCGTAATATAATGTGGTTATGTTAATTATAATGAAACTTATAATGTATGGGGATACTAAAAATATATGTTATTTGTATGGATATGCCCTAATTTCCTTTCTTTTTTTTTGTAAATATTGCGTAGAGTTTAATTCCGTAAACATTTGAATTATAATTTTCATAGAGTGGCCTTCTTAAAATTCCCTCAAACTCTGTGATATGAAGAAATGTGATAAAAAAGGCACTCAGTTTTCTAAGTTCGACGCATTTTATAGATTTAGATTTATTTATTTTTATAGGTCATTAGTTAGCGTAATTCAACTCCGCGCTTAATCTAATTAAATTGTATAAACTGCTCTATTATAAATGTTAGTATTCTCCAAAAGAAAATCGAACTTAAGATCGTCATATGTAACTCTGTGGTTGTCGAGGCACTATGGTTTTGGAATCTATGCCCACTCGAGACTACAGCGGAGTGTCTTAGCACTACGTTCCCTCTGCCTTCCCTATTGCGTTAACAAGCGTGAACTTAGCTATTTTGTTACATATAACTCTTTTATGTAATGATAATATAGATACACGAATTAACTAATTTACACGATATTTACCCTAAAAATCACCCCTAAATTATTTATATATTAAAAAACCTAATATTAACTTAATTAAGCAATATTATAACTAGGCATTGGTCTCATTTGAATAATCACATAAGTCACCGTTGAAACTGTCACAGCTGTCAGCTCTCATATAAATTAACGTGAAACATTATTTCTATGCAACTTACTGCTTATAATTATTCTGAATCGAACCGAATCATATTTTTCAATCGATTTTTTTTATTAAAGTTAGCAACGTCTTAAAACACGTATCTCCTGTTTTCAGAAAGATCTCAGGATTTAGAGAGGTTTATAGATACGGCCTAATTTTCGCAGCGTTGAATTCCGCTTTTCAATAAGCGCTGTTTCAAAAAATAGGGGGTGGGAAGTGGAGAACAGAAACTAGGCTTCTTTTGCCTACCCTACTTACTATATCTTTATATAGGTTTTAACTATACCTAAGTTTAATATTTATTAACATTACAATAATATATTAGTCATATAAAACGTCAGTCTTGTCAGTCAACTATAATTAAGTAGTGTATTTACACTACTTATTTATTGCTTACAGAGTATATAATCGCTATTCAACATGCAATTTCTCAAAGATCATACGGAAAGTAATTTAAGTTTTTACCACTACACTATACTTGTGTCTTAACACTAGGTTCCCAGGTTCCCCTTATGGCCTATCCTGCTATTTGCGGGATATAGCGTGAAGTAAAAAAAATACCATTTAGTTCATACCAAACTCTAACACTAAATTTCTTAATTTCTATCAACTTTTACCATTTATTGAAGACGCGTAATGCAAGCGCATACAACTTTCCTAACTCTCACGTTATTAACAGCATTAACTGCATACAGCGTAACGGACTCTACTACAGATATTGTCGAAAATGTACAATACGCTACTACAGCGGTGACGTTACAGAAATTTCGTGATTCAGTTATAATGTGAAATGTGCGGGACAGGATAAATTTTTATGCGTAAATATAAAACGCATTTGTAAAATTAACTTTAAAATATTAATATTTTCTTATAGAACTTAGGTATCTATGCCTATAAATAAAATAAAAGGGTCTGTCTGTAATTTATAAAGGTCTCTTTTCAAATGCTTATGATTATTTCTTTTTCTTATTTTGGATGCCCCTTCAATCCTGAAAGTTGACTAGCTTCTCAACGTTCTTGAAGTCTGTTCAATGCTAGGTAGTATATTTATTTTAAGATAAATAATATTCTAGAAAAATATTTTTTTTTATCTATAAGGCCCTCTCAACATTTTGTATATCATAAAGAAACCTTGAATGAATGAAGAAACAAAGAATAATACCTTGTTTTATTTACCAGAGCAAAGCTTAACTATCTCATTTAAATATGTCCTGTAAAACGAAAATGAGTTGAATGCACCTACGCTAGTAGTAACCGCATGTATCAAAGTACGTCACGCGTTCGATATCGATTACCGTATCACAAACATAGTAGCGGTACATATCCTATCTCCTAACATAGATCTAACAAACAGTAGAAAAATATATATCAGATTTATCTTAAGATTTATCTCAAGTTTGATGTAGAAAGTGAAATAAATGCAGTACATTTAATAAAATCATTATAAAGATGCACATGACTGTGCTAGTCTTACTTTCATAGTCTCTACAAGTAGTTGTTTCTTTCATATGAAAATTATTTAAAAAAGGAATTAATATATTTTTATAAGTAGTAATTAATAGATTAATAGAAAATATACAAAAAAATACTATAGAACTCGAACCCAGGCCTATAGAAAAGCATCTAGCTCATTATTATATTCAAATTAATAATAAAAGAAAAATTGACAAATTTTAAAATTAAATGAGATTTTAAATGAAGATATTTCAAAATATATTCGATGACATTAAACAGATGAAAAAGAGACTTCACGCCTGTTGCCATATAGGCATAGACAATCAAGAGTACGAGAACCTAATCTACACTCCGTCCTACCCCTTTCTTTCATATTCCACACATTTGTATTGAAAAATGAAACTTAACGCCGCGGTTTATCAAATTAAATTGTCTGGTATTTCTAAGCAGATAAAATAAAAAAAAATACCAGCAATTATAAATAACGATTATCGAAATGCTTACTAGAACATTCAACATCTGACAGCCATTCCGCAAAGAAAAAATAAAAGAAAATTGAAAATCGATATAATTACAATCGAATTATCTGTCAATAAAAGAAAATAGAAAGTCGATAAAAAATCGAATTACACGTTCGGTCGAAATGAAATAGTCGAAACTGAAGCGTTACATGATTTAACAGTTTTTAAGTTAATTGAATATGATCGTGCGCGTGCGTTTTATATGAAACTTAGCTTTATTTTTTTCACAATTAATAAGAAGAGGTCGTCGTGGTTTAGTTTCACAGGGTTTAATTATAAACGCGATGGATGTGAGTTCGAATATCAATCTGGGGATCGATTCATTTTCGTTCTGGGCCATGATTGGTCCCAAAAACGTCAACGATCGAAGGCGGTCGTAGCGAGGGCGCACAAGTACACGCAGGTCGTAGGTTCAATTCCCACTCGAGGAAATAAAATATTTAATATTATCCTGTTCTCGTTCTGGTAACGAATTGAGTAATTTTTATATGCGGAATACATCTTAATAACAAAAAAATAGTCAAAGAAATAACGATATCACTAACACTAAATACAAAGATAAATACAACTAAACAAACACTATTAAAACAGTTTAAGAAATAAGAATTTAAAATACCTAATATATAAATCAACAGAATGTTATAAGCGTAGTTGCGAGGATCACAATCGCATTCAAATGAGAGACTCGATTTATGACTATGGAGGGCAATGAGTGAGACATTGTACGTAGAATTAGGAATGTATAGACAGTTCGCTTTTTTTTAGTTTCACGCTGTATCCCGCAGATAGTAGGGTGGGCAGAGGGAAGCAGTGTTAAGACACTCCGTTCCGTGAAGACGTTGGATTTTTCGAGATATTGTGCATTAAGTGGTATAACTCAACGTCATCGCACTGTTGTCTTGTCACTAGAGCAAGGAAGTGGAAAATTGGTTATTTTCTTCTCAAGTGAGAATCGAACTTAAAACCATCACGTTTACAATTAGCTGCACTACAATGGTATATAACTAACTGAGATGCAATTTAGGAGTCAAAGATACATTTCATAAGTAAGAGTTTAACACCGTTTAAATTTATCATCTAACGCTTAAACTCTTAACAATATATTTCTTTAATTTAAGTTTACTATAATTATAAATTTCTTTAGGTCTAAGTTTAGGTCTTGTATTTAAGCTAGTACCAATATATCTACGATAATTCAAGCCAACAGTCTCATTTTGTTATCTTCATTACATTATAGCCTAATAGAAGTAGCAGTTTATTAACTAGAAGTAAAGGAAACGTGAGGAAAATACATTTATTTGTCAATCTTTAGTTATTTAAATTTTAATACGAAATTTCTATATTATAATGCAGTTATAGCGATTAGTATTAGTTAATGTTTGTGGGTTTGATTCCCGCTCGGGGCTATGATTATAATAATTGAAATATCCTTTACTAATTGCAATACAAGAAAATAGTGTAAAGTTAATTCTTATTAATTTAATTAACTAGTTTTATATAAAAACATTAAATATTTGCCAAAATTTGAACCTGTTACCATTGTAAATTGTAAGCATGAAATATTTTAAATTCAAGTCACTTTAATCACACGCAAAAGTCCTCAAGCAAACCAAAAAATAATTTATACAATTCGAATTTAAAATCGATATCTCATTACAGAATCGAGAATTTAGGCAATTAACGGAATGTGTTTATTTGATATTTATCACTAGCCGCCAGCGACCGCTCATTGATAAAATACACTAAAACAAAAACAATAAAACAAAACAAAAACAAAATAAAGTAAACAAGAGAAAAGGAGTAAGACCGGTCACGGAGCGCGATATTGGTGACAAAATGTTTTTACGCCTGTGCTACCTCATTTTATTTTTTTTTGTTTTTGTTTTGTTTTGTTTTTATATATTTTGTTTTGTTTAAACATTATGGAGTTTTAATTAAGGCTTAATTTTATCTCGCTGCTGTTTAATTGAGTTCGCTTGGAATCTAACCGATCGGATGTCAACGTGAAATATGTATGTGACAATTTTGTGTTGGAATTTTTTTTAATTAGTCTCTCGTGTTGCTAATGATAGTGCTATAGCGTTTGTTTAATTGATTATCTGTTGTTTTACGGGTTTGGCTATTTTAATAACTATTTTAACATCTTTACTTCATGTTAGAAAAATAATATTAATATAGTAAAAAGGCTTATTTGTATTTCTTCAGCAGTATAGCCAAAGGGAAGGTAGTTAAGACACTTCATTCTCCACTCTCCGCCGAATTTTCGCTATGCCTTGATTATTTGTAAATAATATAAACAGTTTTTTTTTTGTATTTCTGTCAAATACGACCGCATAAAGAACGAAACTGAAAAAACAAAATCAATTGTTTAGAAGTTTGTCAAAAATAAAAAGATTAACAGTCGAGTCGAGTTTTCAACCAATTCAATCATTCTAAGGAGCCCTGTACAATTTAAATGTTTCCGGACCGTTAATCCTGTCGTAAAATGTAATAGTAAAATAATCTTAAAATCGGCCCGGTGGTATAAGAGCGTAAGTGCGACGGTTGTGAGTTCGATTTTCAATCAAAGAAATGAAAGAATTAATATTTTCAATTTCTGTTTCTGGTAATGAGGCAAAGGATAGAGAGATGTCCTCCACTCAACACACAATGCCGCTATTCAGCGGAAAGTGGGGAAAGGAAGTCTTAATGGTAACAGAGTTAATGGGAGAACTTATTCGAGCATACTCATAATTTTTTTTATGATAGAACGTATGATAACTGAATTATGTTCATAAACTTTCTAAATTGTAACGTAAAATACGTACATAAAAGTCAATTGTAAAAGCGAGATAATTGGAAATATAAAACTACCGAAGCGCGAAACTTATTCAAAACATTAAATATTCTTTTAATACTTTGATACAGAATATTAATAGCTTCACGCTCTTTCCCGCATAGCGGGTTAGGTGAGTTGTGAGTTTGATGAGTGGCGCTACTTAACGTCTCGTAAAAACGGAAAAATAACAAGAACTCAGTTCCTCGAACTGGATCGAACTCACAACCACCTCGTTTATAATCACACAA
>JAEBDU010011654.1:0-27836 GCA_016802625.1 Heliconius numata
CTTGAATGAAATTATTGAATAACTTGCTGCTACTTTGCTTTTTAAAAATATATTGTATTTTAATGAAAATTTCAAAATAGTTTTAAAAGTCCTGTTGACTCTCTATACCAGCTCCTCGTACGGCAGTGGTAATAATATACTTCAAGGCATAATTATTTTGGAAGGCAGCCAAGACTAATCTAAGAATGAAGATACACATTTAGGATCGTTCACACTATCGACAAGGGTAAAAAAATTTTACTGATTCATCTTTTGTCGCGTAGTAGGAGTATACAAAGAAAACTTAGTCTCTTAGAAGAATTACTAGAAGAAGATAGAAAATTTAGTGTCAAGAAATTACGTTTATCACTTACCGAATTCACTGGCGGCGTCACATCAGCAATATTGCATAGTGTCTCAATATTGACCATTAATTATTTACAGTCTCCGTTCAATTCAAAATTCTAATTCTAATGTCATATATTATTTCTGTAAAATTACTAATTTTAATAGCAATTAATATAACAAATAAAACAAACAACAAATAGAATTCAAACAGCAACAATTAGAATTAAAACAAATCTTCTTGTTTCAAAATAAAAACAAATTAGCAATATTACCGCACAGACCTACTGCACCACAAAGGATAAAAACATTTAAAAATCACGAAAATCACATACAAATTCAGTAAAACTTTTATAAATGATTTTTTTATAAAAATATAAATAAAAATCATAATAATCTTTCATCTGTTCCACCCTAATGGCAAAGATGGTTCTGTTCACAATCGCTCTATTAGGCCGTTCCAAAGATAGCTTTAGATTGTGAAATGTTTATTAATTATATATTTTGACTTATATAGGTTAATTGTTATAATAGAAAAAAATATATATTTTACTGTACTATTTTATTTTTTGTCTATTTTCACACTTGTACCGGTATTTTGTGGAACAACGGCAAAAAAAGCAAAAAGGGGACCTAGTGTTAACACATTTCGTTTTCTTAATTTGTATTACTTGAGACGGCGCGTCTTGTGGGGACTTTCCCTACACTGGAGCTCTAACCATCGATGATAGTGTAAATATTATTTTTAGTATTTTATCAATGCTGAAAAAAAAGTTTTAAGGAAGTGAAATTATGTAACTTTCACTTTCTAATAACTAAATAAATCACAAGGGTAATATTAACGCTACACTAGCGCCATCTAAACTTAATGTGGCTTTTAACAACCCCCTCGACTCATACTTCACGTTGAGTTGAGTTGAGTTAATAATAGACAGGCTTTCAGGCACAGTCTCGATATAGACTGAAAATGTGCATAGCGTGTACCAAATGTGTTTCAGGTTCCTGTAAAGGCTAAACTGTGTTCATTAGTTAGTGATGTAGTTGTATCTTCTGTGTTTGTGTTGTTATTAACTCGGGTGGAAAAGTATTTTGTGTTGTTTGGAAATGGAATAAAGATCTTCGTTAAATGAAAATTGATTAATTATTAAAATAATGCAGAGTTGGTGCAGCGTCTGCCTGAAAACACGGTGGTTGAGGGTTTAATTCCCAATCGAAGAAATAAATTGTTCTTATTGCCTCACTTTGATAAGAAGACAAAGAAATGCATTAAGTTCTGCTACTCAATTCAATCTCAAAAACAGCGCAGTAAATGAGAAAAATAGTGTCCTCATAATGGATTCCTCCTGCTTACTCTGCTGTATCCGGAATATAACGTGAAAGTAAACAAAAAAACAAAAAATAGTTCTATTTCATCTGTCGGAACGTAAGGAACGGATGTGCCTTAATGGAAACGGAGTGTCTTAACACTGGGTTCCCAGATTCCTCTCTCTACCCTGCAATGTAAAAAATAATATTTCCCAGAACATGAACCTCACAGACATAAGTCAGTTATTAATAAACGAGTTAACAAAACTAACTATATAAAATGTGATTTATAACTAATATGAGCTTTCAGAATTAAAGTTAAAATGCACCGTCGTCGTCGTTGTAACATTACTTTACTTGATTTCATTATGTATAGAGCTGTTGCAACTCGGCTCGTTCACTTACTACGTATTATATTGTAATTGATACAAAAGGTTTATGCATTAGTGTACTAATGTAATAGACCTGGTGGTTTATGTTCGTAGAAACTGGGAATAATTATTTAGTTTTTAGAATTTTTTTTTTTCATATAATAGACAAGGCAGGGCAATAAGCTAGTGTTTAGATACTCTGTTTTACAATTTCCAATATATTGTGAATTGTAAGGCGGAACTAAAGGCAGCGTTTTATCTAACATAGCCTGGAAATAAGCAAACTTAAGTTTCTCAACTTTGTCGTAAAATAAAATAAGTCCCCGCAATAGAAATGAAACCCACAACCCTTACGTTTACAAACGTAAGTCCCACTTGTCCCATTTAACCACGGTGGCCTCAAAGACAGCACTTCATTAATGGTTCATTATATTACCATACTAATTCATCCCAAACTAAACTTTTCCCATGGGACCCTTTATTATGATCTCGCTACTAATTATAAGTGAAGTATCTTCGAAACTTTGATAGCTGATTCAGAATTCATAGAGTTGTGAGGGCGAGGCCTAGATTGTTTCAGTGGAGGATTGTAGGTGAAGGACAGTAGGGTGTTTTTCATTTTTATGATTTTCTTCGGGCTTATATAAAAGTTTTTAGTTTCAGTATATAAAAAAAAACTTTGACCTAAAAGTTATGCGCATTTCAGTGTAACCTATTCTCTTAAAAAAAATTATGAAATAACATAAATAAGTTTTTACTCAAATAGATTTGAACTTTGGTCGATTGATATGAACAAATATTGTGCGGAAAAACTAGCCGCCGTTTTATATACCAATACCAAAGAAATTAAAAAGCACATGTATTATAATTAGACGTATTCGTAATAACATTTCCTCAAATAGAAATGGAATCCAAAACTAGGATCCAATACTAGAGGGTGTCTATTTTTCCTAATAATTAATTTGTAATGATGGACACCAAACCCATAACCATCACATTAATAAACAATCGCTGCGCCATTGAGCTACAGTGACTTATATTAAAAACAAAACTTTCGAAGCAGAAAGGACGAAAAATCTACATAGCGCTTCTATTTCAAAATTACATTTGCATTTAACAGGTGAATTTATTACTGCTGTATATTTTTTAATATTCTTTTAAATTGTATGCAAATAGTAAATAAAATAGAAAGAAAGTATATAAATTGGAACAGTGTATATTTATTATGCAGCATGTGCTTACTATACTAAATAATAGTGAGTTTTTAGTAATTGTGTAGTTTTTTTCAGCTTCTTGCTGTATTCTGTACATACAAAGATAGGCAGAGACCCTGGGAATCCAGTGTTAAAATCTTCCGGTCTTCATCAAGACACTTTCGTACCCCATTTTCTGCCAAATTTTCGAGGCATCGCGTGTTAAGTGGCGGTGCTCAACGCCGCGTTTAATCTCTATAGTTCTGATACTAGTAGGTACATACTCTTCTTTATTAAACATTTTATTTGCCCCGAGTGGAAATGTGGGATGATAGTGGACGTACCGAAAGAGTTACGTAGAGACCATAGTATTTGGTGCTCCGGTATTTTCGAGTGGGCATCAAACCACAACTATCGCGTTGATAATCACACGCTTGTTCGCCCACTACGACGGTCCTCAAATCAAGCAGTCAAAGGCATATTAAAATTTGGAAACAGGGTGAAGGATCACTAAATTCTCTTTTTCATAGCTAAATACAAGCAACATACATAAAAAGAACCTACTATCATCAAAAAGCAATATATTAGGAAATAAAATTAATAGAAATACTCACATAAATGATACATTAGGAAATTATATATACAGAAATACTCACAAAAATGATTTTGTTAAGTTATTTTTATTTGGATACCAGAAGTCTTATGTGAGCGTCCTAAGAGGCACGTCTCGAGCAATTTACACCACCTTCAAGTAGTTCCTATGCCAAATGTTCTAGCATTATTGGTATTATACAATTCAAATGTAGCCAAAGCAGAGATCGTAAACCTATTTTAAATATGCTATCGTTTTAACATAACGTCTAAAGTTTATTCTAGTTATGTCATATTGTAAAAATATTAGTATTGTAATAGCTACAATATATTGAGGCTGTTGTGGCGCAATGGGATAGCGTCTGTAAGTATAACGATTGTGAGTTCGATTTCCACTTCGAAGAATGAATTATTTTTACTTCACTTTGGTTACAAGACTTAGCGCGGCTTTAAGTTCCGACATCCATTACGATACAATTTTTTGAAAATCGTGATTCGTGGGAGGAGTAGTGCCATACCACTAGGTTCCCTTTGCCTACCTTTCTATTTATGGTATAAGCAAAGTTTAAAAAAATAAAAGTAATGTAAAACGCAATATTGCATCGATGCAAGTCATTTTCAAATCCTTTTCCTATTGGTTATTTTTAGATATACTATCTTCTTTATTGTTAATTATTTTCTGTATAAATTCTATCATTTTTTTTGTAATAATTACAATTACCAATTAATCAGAAAATAACTATAGTAACTAACAAACATAATATATAAATTATAAATAATTTATATTATGAATCCCTTGGAAAAAACAAAATGTAGGTCTTTAATAAATAGACTGAACAAATACAACAAAATGTTTCTCATTTCTGACCAAATGCCTGTACCTTTCTGTATTGGAAGACGTCCAATGCTAAACCTTGGGCTTTAAACCTAGACCTTTACGTAACGTGACCTATTACGTTGCGAGACTGAATTTCTAGCAATACTGACTTAAACAGTTCTTTATTTTAACTGAAATAACTACCAGTTTTTTTTGTTTTTTTTAGCCTCGTTGTATTTCGCATATAGCAGGGTAGGCAGAGGGAACCTAAAAACCTAGTCTAAAGACACTCCGTTCCTTTTTCACTTCTGTTCCTCAATTGCCACCACATTTACCTCGATACCAGACCGAAAAATTAAAATATTAAATATTTCATTTCCTCGAGTTCCTACTCGAGTTCGCTTCCTATAAAACCCTAAACCTGTGGCGCTTGAATTCCAATTGTTTGTGCTCCTGCACCACGACTGGCTGATGATTGAATGATTTTTTGATATTAATTTCTTTTTATTCTGCAATTGCATTTTTCATAATAACTTTGAAGATACAGTGGTTTACATCAAAACAATTAACCTGATGTAATAAAGCTTATACCCTTCGTCGATGAATGGACGATCCAACATAAATTTTATTAAATTCGTAGCAATAGTAACTGAGATTAACGCGTTCAACCAAACAAACACTTCAATTTAATTATATTAAATATTAGTATAGTATAGTTGATTTTTTTTTTTAAATAAAAAAATCATATATTTCAAACCATTGAAAGAGGTACCTCATGCATAGTGCCGCCAGTTAATTAGCAACCAATCTGTTCACTTTAATTAATCAATGAATAAATTAATCCGTATTAAATTTTATTTTCATATTAATGAAAAAAATATTTGCATGGGATTTTTACAGTTATATTGATATATGAAAATTTTATATTATTTGCCCTTAGCTATGACTATATTAGCAATTTGTATATAGAAATAAAATGTGTCTACAGAATTCAACGGAATGTGGGAAATGAGAACGGAGTGTGTCAACATTAGGGTTCCTTTGTGTGGGATCCAGCGTGATGCTAAAAAAAACTATGACAGAAAAAAAGAGAGTAAAAAAGACACAAAAATAAAAAAAGTAGTACACTCGAGCGAATCTTGTAGTAAGGAGCTAGTAATTATATTAAACAACACTCTGTCTTCATAAATTTACATACTGGCTGCCTAGCTAGCAGCATGTGAATAATTAACATAGTTTATTTTCATAAAGTTTACACGGTAAAAATATCTAAAAAAACCATGGTAACATACATTTATAGTAATAATTATATAATTACACATAATAAACGCGATGTACTGTGGATTCGATTCCCACACAAGGAAATGAAACATTCAATAACAGTATAGCTCTAGCTCTGGTAAAGAGAACTGCCAGTCAATATGCAATACCTCCACAATTCGGCGTAAAATTGGGAACTTATTGGGGACGTAGCATTTAAACACTATGTTTCCAGGCTGCCTCTGCCTACCCTGGTAAATGCGGGATACAGATACAAGATGTATGCGTGAAGCTTCACGCAAATAAAATATTATTTTATACAGTTACAAAAATGTATAAAATATTATTTTATATAAAAGAAGTTAATTTTCAAATATCATAAGTCAGAATAAAAGCAAATAAGATGCAAAGTAGATTTCCAAGAAATACATATCTCGGTAACTAAAACCTTTCACTGGTATTCTGATCTTTTTCACTTTCAACTTTACACGAATTTTCGTTTAAGAAATATGCCATTTAAGTAAAGATGTTTGAAAAAGGTTATCGAATTTTTATTGAATACATTATATTAACTGTATAACCAAAATCTGTCAGAAATCTTTACAAAACAGGTAGGTAAATATATCTATAACGTCCTAGCGAGGGTTTTGGATTCGATGCTCACTCGGGGGAATGAAATGCGTCTAAAGAGTTCGTTTTCGTTCGGTTGAAGGTTTAGGTTAAGGAAGTACTAGTTCGAATCTATTTTTTTTTTTTTTGGGATAGTCTATTTATCGAAGATAGTAAATAATTTCGATTTTATCCACCATGCTTACAGTCAGAATTGCTTTATAACAATGGTGATGCCACCTGTCATATACAAGTCTTAGTTATTTTTATTTGACTACGGGAAGGCACAACATAGTAAGGAATATTTTAATTCGATTTTATTAATTCCCCGCTGGTGCGTACGTGAAGGATCTTAATAGGGAACGGAGTGTCTTAACACTAGGTGCTCTCTGCCTACGCTACTATGTGCTGGATACAGCGTAAAGTTTTAGTTATACTTTTAAATTTAAACTACTTTTAATTTTAAATGATAATATGATATAGAGTAAATACTGATAAAAGATTATTAAAAAAAAAACAGTGATAAATGACAATTAACCAATCATTTATCTCATTAATCGACAATCAAACTTACCGTTTTTCGTAAATTAAAAAACATTTTCAATACAATTCATCTCGTTCCATATAAAATAAAGAAATCCCTTAAAACCGAACAATGCTGGATATTATTGTATGTGAAAATCAAACAAAACTTGGGATAAGTCGCAAACAATGGACCAGAAAAGTGAATTTTTTTAAAAATTTAATTTGAGCTCTTGATTCAATCACAATAGCAAAAACGGTATTATAATGCAGGGTTATATAAAAAAAGGTATTTTTTACAAAAAAAAAGTACTCGACGCGTGATTTGAAAATGCTTGTTGGCTACAGTTCAAAACTAAAATGTTATATTTTAATTTGTGTATGTAAATAGAAAGCTAAGTGTCTTATTCTTCCTTTCTCCGCTTTGAATGAAAACTGATCGCTGATTCTATTATCCATTTGGTACTAGTCGTCGCCCGCAATTTTTTTGAGTAGATTTTAATATGAAAAATGGAGAAACCCGATGTTTTCCTGATTCCGTAGAAATTTAGAGAAATCCTCTCTATGTACTCATTAATAGAAGAGTTTCATATATCTTTGAAATAAAAATATGCCAAAATGTTAAAAGTCAAAAGAAACCGTCGTGGCATTTGTAAAAGGAGGAGATTATCAATTCGACTCTATTTATGTAAAACCATATAAAACGTTCTCCCACTTTCCGCCGAATTCTGGAAACATTGCGTGTTGAGTAGCGGAGCCGCGCTTTTTTTCGACACCAGAGCGAAAAAATGGTAAGTAAATATTTCATTTCCTCGAGTGAGGATTGAACCCACAACCAGTCGCGTTTACAGTCACACTTCGTGCCCCTGCGCCAAAACTGGCCTCATATAGCGGAAAATAAAATATTTATATTTATATACAAT
Source organism: Heliconius numata (assembly GCA_016802625.1). Taxonomy (NCBI): domain Eukaryota; kingdom Metazoa; phylum Arthropoda; class Insecta; order Lepidoptera; family Nymphalidae; genus Heliconius; species Heliconius numata. Next base: position 7,916 of record JAEBDU010011654.1, read on the forward strand.
ACAATTAATAATGTAATTACTTATTATCACTTCTAGCAACTTATATATAATTTTGTCATTTAACCCGAATCGTTAAATTTGAGTGGTGCCCTAAAGTGTTGTAATTCGTAACGATCTCGCCGGCAATCGAGAACCTACTGCGAATTGTTTTATTAATTAAGCCTCCTGTAGTAGGAAATTAATACCGATTTTCGATAGATGTAATTAAATTAAGTAATTTAATTTTGTTAGTTTAGTTTCGTGTTTTAGTTTATTATTTTGTAGCAGAGCCTATTGTTGTGGTTTCCAGTTATATCCTGCACGTAGGAGGGTAGACAGAAGGAACCTGGGAACCTACTGTTAAGACACTCTGTTAATAGTAGGATACTTCCATTCCATTTCCGTAAAATTCTCGAGTCATTGCGTATTGGTATACTATAAACCTTAAAAATAGTGTCTTAACACAAGGTCCCCTCTGCCTACCCTGCTGTGTGCGGGATACAGCGTGAAGCTGAAGCTGAAATATTAAAACAATATTATAATTAAACAAACGATACAAAGTTAAAATGGTTTATTAAAATAATATGATATTTTGTACCCCCATTAATCAGGGCGCAGATTGGCGGCACGAGAGTTATTTTCAAAGCTCAGCGCTGTCGTACACTGATGACTTTATATTTTTTCTCGCAATACCGCGGTTAGATAAACCGCGGTATTGCGAGAAAAAATGTTGTAGTAGAGCAAGAAAATGAGAATAATTCATGCCACGAAGTAGGAATCGAACCCACAGCCGTCGCACTCATAGTCAAACGCTGTACCGTTGGGAAATGACAGTCTTTATAATAATTCTTTTAGCTTCACGCTATCTAGCCACGATAGCAGGGTAGGCAGAGGCAAATGTAGCAAGCGCGGCGTTAAGTTCTGCCACGCAGCACGCAATGCCTCCAGAATTCAGCACAGAGTGTATCTGTTCGTATTCTGTTCTGACGAAATACAGAGAGAAAAAAAAATCTCTCTTCCTACCCTGATATAAATGAGAATTACGTAACAACAACGAAAGTCACTATGTTTTACATATATCTCATCATTAACAATATAAGGAGAAATCTCTACAGTGTGCGTAACCCCTAACTGACAATGATAAATTACCTATACCTATTTGCTGTATTACTTTCAAAGATAAATACTTTGTCAATTAAACGTTTACGTTAAAATATATCCAACATTATAATTATATTATGAAAATAATTGGTATTCTACTATTGATTGGCCCTACAGTGGCAAAGTCTGTCAGTTGGCGTACTGTGTTGGCGGCTGTAGGTTCGATTTCCGATTCGGGGACCTTTACTATTTCTTTTTGTTTGTTTTTTAGCTTCTCGCTGAATCCTACACTTTGGCATGTAACACTTTGATTTGTCTAATGACAATAAAGAAAAAAATAAAATTTCATTTCCTGGTGTGGGAATCGAACCCACAACCTGCCACATTTAAATACACCCTTGTGCCCGTGAATGTCCATGTATTAGTACATTTATTAAATAAATATAATCAAGCAAAATTTACATGAAATCTCACGAGTTGTAAATTGTAATCTCTTCAAAAGTACCCTCCAAGTACGTTATAACGCGCGGCATTAAACAACTTAATCTCACGAACTTAAGTGAACACTATCATGTAAACGTTTCGAAAAATTAGCATAAGCCCTCTCCGAGTGTACTTGAGTGCATTTAAAACAACCACACTAGTAGGTGCTGGTGACTGATGATGAACTATGATATTTATAGTAGTAAATACAGTAGTAAAATCTAGGAAGTTCATATAAAATGTTTTATTTTTAATCAATTTTCTTTATGACTTATCGCTTATCCAATCGCGGCCCTGGAGCACAATGTAAATGTGACAGGTTGTGGGTTCGATTCCCACGAGCTCGTTGTTCGAGCATTGAGCTCACGAGGGAATTAAGCTAAAACATCGCTGATTTGGTCTAAGTAAATGATCATAAAAAGAGTTGAGGCTGATATGGATATAAAAATAGGTTACAAAATTATTTATTTCCTATTTGGTTTTAAAATATAGTTCACCACTTTCCGCAGAATTCTCAAGGCAGCGCTTATTGAGTGGCGGAACTTAACGCTGCGGTTAACACACCCTATATTTTTAAACATATAAAAGCTTTCATTCAGAAGCCAGGTTTAAACTACAAGTCGGGTCTGTATCATGCATGGAGCTGCACGTCTCAATCGTTCAAACATCACATTATGCGGCGTCACGAGCCCATGTCTTAGTTCCTGTGTACTTGTTTACTTGTTACCCTATCCTTGTATTGATAGTTAAGTAGGTCAACGAGGAAGTAGGGTACGTAGGGAAGATCCTATTGTTGAGACAAGACATTTCGTTTCTAGTGTTTAGCGGCGGAATTCAGCGCTGTGCCTGTACAGAGATATTTCCAAGAATCATTTTTCCATATTGTCTCAAATAATTTCTAAAAAAAAATAATACAAGAAATTCTTTTTGCTGTGGCAATAAACGAAATACGTGATCTGTTCATATTTAGAAAATGTTTGATTAAAAACTATGGTTGTGTCATCAAGGTCTGCCACCTACAACAAAAATTTGTTATTGTGGTAAGCAAAAATAATCAACGTAGTGATGAATTACTAGTTTCTTCCTGATCTTTTTTTAGCTGTATTGTTCACAGAGCAAGGTAGGCTGAGGGAACCTGGGAACCTAGTGTTATGACAGCCACCCTCCAATATCATAAGCCATCTTCCAATTATCAGACCAGCTCTACGGCACCATAATATTACGAGTATATTGTCATCTAATCTACATCATTATAACTGCCAAGGTCCATGACGATATAAGAATTAAAAGTGCGTATATTTCAGATTCTTACATAATAAAATTATGTTAAAAATTAAGTAAAAGTTAAACCTAACAACCCATAGACAAACAAAATGGAGTTACGAAACAATTTTGCATGAGAGAATCTCCATAAAATATCCAAACATTCGAACAAAACACATATTTCATAGATATTTCAGCGTAAAATCATCTTGTTTTTGCCACGACCTCGGGCCCTACCTATATATATATGTATGTATGTATGTATGTCATACCTACCTCTATAACATACAGTGTGGGCGACATTAACATATTTTCGTTTTGCATATGCAATGCGGCTAGAATGTGATTTACAAAGGTCATGTGGAAAATAAAATTATACTATGTAAGCGTCGTTCCCTATATTGTATTTAGGTAGCCTTGTCTCTACGTCGACGGGAGTAGGTTTGATTATCGGTCTCATCAATTTTTTATATATTCTAAGAAATTCTGGATTCAAATGTTAAAAAAATCTTAGTAAGAATGATAGTGAATACGAAGTTTATATTAAAATTAGATTTAAAGTTTACAAAATACAATCAAACTACAGCAGTTATCCCAAAAATTACTCCAAAAAAAGTTAAAAACAAACAAACAAAATCTCCTCTAAAACCAATGAATTTTATAAAGCAATTTCAGAACTAGCATTTTCATTTTCGTTAACAAGCTACGGAACGGCTTCCAACGGTCAGTACTTAAAATGAAAAACACTCCTGGATAAAAGAGGAGCAGACGTTGAAATAATTGATGCGGGAACCCATTCCGCTATTATGGTCATAATAAGAATACAAGATGCCTCTAATGTACGCAGCAAGTTTTGGATACCATTATATAGCTCGCGATTGGCTGGACCAGTAAAGGTTTGTCATACTGTGCAGATTTTAAAGTATATTTTTTTTATTTCCACACCTTATCTTGGAAATAGGGCAGGGTAGACAGAGAGACTCTACGCATCGCTTTTTTTGGTGATAGTTGTACACATGCCTGGCATGTCTTTTATAAATATTTAATGTTTTCATTTCCTTGGTAATGATGCAAAGCGCGGTGTTGATTTTCACCGCTGAACACGCAAAGCCTGCGGAATTCAACGGAACGGAAGTGTCTTAATATTAGGTTCCCACATTCTGTGCCTATCCTGCTTCATACGGGGTACCGCGCTAATATAATAAAAACAATTATTTATTAAAGAATTAAAATAAGGCTATATTAAACACTTTGCCGTCAAGAGTTAAAGGATTTTTTAGGGCTTATCGTGTGAAGAAGCCTTTAAGCAACAACCGGCACATAATGGGGTAATTTAATTTTCTCACTACAGCCAGAAGGCAATACTGAGTGGATACTCCCTGCCAACAAAGTAGATTTTACCTTCCTATCTCTTTAAATAGTCATTTCTATAAAGTTTTTATCGTTTGTGCGTATTTCGGATTTAAGTATCCGTAATATTTCAACGTTTATGTTGGGAATTACGTCGTTTGGATCTGATAGCTCGCTTGTACTTCATAGTCATTTGTAGTGATTGTATGATAAAGGTAGCTGGTCAATTTTTTATGTGAAAGAGTTTTTTTTTAATAAATGTAAGAATTGTAACGTCTCTTAAATACCGGAATGAGATAATCTTGAAACATGTTAAATTATCACAGATTATAATAAAAAAAATCGTATTTATAACCTGCTTGTATATAGAATAGAGTTAAGTTAGAATGAATAGAGTAAGAATAGAGTGGAAGTTATATGTACCTATTTAAATTGACGTGTTCATCTTGAGAACATATATATTTTTATATGTAAATCATCCATAACTTCAAAGTTGAGTTAATATATGCTTACTTCCTTGATTAATTTTGAACATGCAAAACGCGTTTATTTGTATGAATGTAGGCAACTCGTGTTTACTTTAGAAACTGGAATGATTCGTTAGCGAGACTGAAAATATACGAATTAATTTCTTCATAGCGCTCTACACATGGGGGTTAAGGATGTGAACAGTGTTGTCGATAGAAATAATATAATACAAGCTTTAAGACCTGTAAAATCAACGGTTCTGGGTTGGATTCATAGTCGGGAGAATGATTATACTTATTTTATTATCATTTCCTCTCTCTGAAATACGAAACGCGGCGTTAAATTCTGCTACTCTACAAGTAATATGTAGAAAAATCTGTGAAAAGTGAATCTGTTTTTTTTTTTAAGTTACATACCATAAACATATAGAGTAGACAGAAGGAATTTAGACCTTCTATCTTTTTGAAGTAATCATTGCGCCGGAGAAGAAGCGTGTATGTGGAAATTTAATTATCTATTCGCATCTCATATATAGCAGGATAAGAGGAGACTAAGCGTCGACACTTCGTTCCTCATTTCCGAGATATTATATGTTGAGTGATGGAACTTAAAGCCAGCTGAACTATCACCTGAGCGAGATGAAATGAAATAAAAATATTTGATCCCTTTTCGCAGTAGTAATCAACCAGAGCTGTAACGTTTACAGACAGACGTTATATCAGTGATAGACATAATAAATGCTACATATGCACAAAACCATCTTTTTTTTAAACATTCGATTATTCGGATTTTCGATTATCTCAACGACTAACGACTACAATTAGTTCGGTTAATCGAGTTTCTACTGTATATAAAATATTTTTATCGATATATCTATGGAATCCCTATTAGTTGTTAATTTGCTCGCGAATGGCATTAGTGTTTAATTAAAAGTTGTCTTGCTTTCCAGAACATGCGGTTGACACGCTCTTATAAAATTGTACTTGTATGACATTTGATCTTTACACTCTTAAATGATGTCGAGATTTAATTGTTTATTTATAATATACTAATATTGTGAAGCTGAAGAATTTAATTATTACTTTTTTTCCTTTAGGATAATAGATATATAATAATAGTAAGTACCTGCATCAAACCAAAAAATATATAGTTGTTTTCTGTCTTCAAATTCAATACCGACGACAATTTGTGTTTATACAAAGTTTTGGACCAATCCATCAAAGAAATAAAAAAGTTTTATATACAACTTTGTCCCTGGAAAAAGGATGATTGTCACTCTTCCCAAGTTCACATCGCAAGAAATCTTTTCTTAAACAATGTAGACGGGAAAAAAAATGAAATAAAATAATTCTCAATTTTTTATTCATTTCATTATTAGTAAAGAAGACATACTTAGTGACTGAATTCGACAGAAAGTGGGGAACGGAGTGTCTTAACACTAGGTTCCCTCTGCCTACCTCTGTGTGCGGGATACAACGTGAAGCTGATTCTAACATATTTTTATATTATTACTATTTATTACGTAATTCCATCCTGTTCCACCGGTCAGTGGACTCCCAATAAAAAGTCTACATTAACATTCGCACGGCGTATAATTCCGTCGATCGGTATTATTTTCTCGTTTTACCAAAATTGTGAATCGGCAACGTCGCAAAACGAATTAGTTGAGAAATTTTAAAAGGATCAATGCCTAATAATCCAATATCGAATGAATCGCCCGTAAATTCGTAACGAACGTGACTTGCATGAGAATGGAGTTTCTTAAGAACACTACGCGAGGAAAGCTTTCTTGACGTGTACAGTGTAATGTGGAACAGATGTTTCGTAAGTCTATACTCATATTGTAGAGCTGAATAGTTAGTTTGTTTGAGACCGCTAATCTCAGGAATTACTGGTTCGAACTGATAAATATTTCATCATTTTCTTTCAGGTTTTATAAAAAAAATTATCTACCTTTTTAAAGTACACAGTCATTTTATTATCTTTTATCTTTTCATAAATATAAGTTTATTAATATAAGTAATATAAATTAAGATGTAATAATACGTTCTTATATATTCCTGTACTTATTCAACATACAGCTGAGGCCCTCATGCCTCAGCAGCTGAGCAGAGCTGACTGTAAACGCGATTGTTGTGGGTTATATCTGCACTCAGCCAATATATTGTATTTGGGAGAAAAATTAGGGAGTCAAAGAAGGGAGTGTCTGGGCACTGTTTTCTCTTCACGATTTTTCCCTCGTAGTAGATTCTCTTAGCTCTACTGTGCGATAAAAACCGATCACCTGCCATTAAATGTATTGAAATTGAATATAAAACAAATCTATTATTCAAACTACTCGACTTAGAACTATAGTTCATAAAGTCGTTATCCAGTAACTAACGTTTGTAAACTAAGTAACGATTGATACATAAGCCTCTAAAGCCTGTGGCTGTGCACGAGCTTTAGTAAATCTAAATCCTCTAGACGTCATAGGATCTAACATAAAGCCTAAAATAACGGTAATAAGATACTGTTGGCGATTCTAAGTTCTGATCATACTGTGGCTAACTTTGATAGAGAAATTAATAGTATGATCATATTTTATCTGCCTTAAAAAACGAAATGGTAGTAGGTTTGATTCCTTCGGGGAAATCCTCATTCCCCTGGTACTGCTCTGGAACACAAAGTCGAGTGCCGCCTCACAAGACGCAATGTCTCCTAAACTGGATATTGCGTGAAAAACGAAGTATTTTAACACTAATTTCTTTCTGCCTGCAATGGTATGCGGGAAAGAGCGTGAAACTGTTTTATAATCATAAATATGTTATAAAAGCTACTCTGTGTATTCTTTCAGTATGCCGTCCTCAGCGAACCGAAGCGCATTCGAGCGGTGCATAATATTATACGTCACATTACTACTATCTCATTAATCTTAACCATGACTTGTAGATTTCAATAGATTGGAAAGGTGTTTCGCGGCAGCTTCTTAGGTCATCCTGAGCCAATGTCTTCGGGGGAAAAATGTTCGTCGTACCAGTATTGAAATCTAAAAACGTGAATATTAAACACGTAGAAACTCAAAATTGAATTGTTATACTTCAAGACCAGTGACCAACTGTAAATGTGATGTGAAATTTTGCTAGATTTTCTTTATTTTTTTAATTGAATATACATATTGTAAGGTTATAAGGGGTTAGAATCAGAAAGAAATAAATAGGAATCAATAGAATTTAATTTTACAACTAATATCTACTAATGAACATTTTTACCATTCGTATCGATTAATGTATATTTGTTAATAGATATCAAACGAATGAATTTCAAAAGCGATAATTTCGCATATTTATTCTTTTAATGAAGCTAATATTGGAAAGTTAAAATACATGTGTACTATGAATCTTTTAGGCACATTTGCTTACATTAGTGTTTTATAAATGTGGAAACTAAAACATGTTTAACTAACAGTAAATATAGGTAAAATCGGTATAACAAAAAAACATCTGAGGCCAGAGGCCACGCCTGAGGACAGGCAGGCAGGCCACAAGCGTGCGATTGTAAACATGATTTTCCCGATTCAGATTAATATTTATTTAAAGACCAGTATGTTTTTTAATCCAAGGTACATAGTATTGAACGTTTACATAAAATCCAAGACGTACTTTGTCGCATTCCTCACCACCTATGTACGAAGCAAGGCCTATAACAGTATCGCCGCTAACTAAAGGACTACCTGAATCTCCCTGAAAAAATTAAAATTATTTATTGATTTATAAGGAAATTCCAAATACGAATTTAATACTATACATGTATGGACAAAAAGTGCACCTTCCACTGTTCTGGCATGGGCAAGTTTCTCACTGTTAATCCTGTTTGCCGGTGAGTATTGGCCCATCGCTGAATTTTTACTGATAATTAAAGATCAAATCAAAGCTAAAGTCAAGGATTTTTTACAATATTTTTACTACATTGTATTCTTTAATTTGAATTTCAATAATAACGAATTTCGAACATTACACTGTATTTATTGAGCCTTGACGGTGGGATAAATACACGTAGATAGTATGTAATTAGTATAAATAATTTATAATATGTGATAAAGCCTACGGCGGTATATAATATCGGCCAAATGCAGATAATACTGGCATAGTGCCTTTTAGAGGCGATTATTCTCATATCCATGGATATAGACTATTTTGATCTATTATCTTGTAAAGTATAAATTATTATTTAAAATAGGCAGATGGAAACTAACGCTAAGATACTCTGTTCCCCATATTCAGCCTAAACTCCCAAGACTTAACATGTTGAGTGGTTGAACTTACCCCTGCATTATATCTATCAGGAAGGAGGAATAATATAATTTAAATATATCCATTATAATCTAGTTAATCAAATTTGCAATGAAAAGATACACAGAATAACAAATACTAGTATGGATGTTACGGTGAGGATTAAGAAGAATTTGCTTAAATGATGTGGCAGAGGGAGACCTCGGTTAACCTTCGAAATCTCAGTTGATGTCGATGATACTGGAAAAAGGTCACATAAGGGGTATATTTGAAAAGATTGATGACAGCGGATGAGGCGGAACAGGTGTGCAGAGACCATAGCGCTTGGCACTCCGTTCTCTCTGGCTTTTCGGCCAGTAATAAAGCGTGAAGCTATGTATGTGTATATAGCATTGACGTACCATTGTTTATAGTCAGGCGCAGTCTCTATACCCCACGACGGGAATAAACTTTTTGGTGTTATTTGATATTTTTCTATTAGCCCCATTATTTTCAAATAAGGATTTATATACCGAATTATATATGTATTCTTTTAAACTTACTTGGCAAATAGTAGGCATGTTAGTCTCCCGTTTGGCACATATATTGGTTTTCTCAAGAAACTTGACAGTTTGTCTTCCATAAAAGTCCAACACTTCATTTGGTACTAGATCAATACATTGTGCAGGTGATAACCTAACAAGATCCATTTTTTTAAGTTTCTGAGATATTTCTCCTGTCTGAACACAAGCAAACAAATAACTTTATATTATTTTAAAACAATATAAACGCTGTTTTGGAACTTTCACATATACACTACTGTAGTGATTGTGAATTCAATTTCCATTTAGGGGAAACATTATGTATAAAAATTACATTCTACAAGACTACTGAAGTACAATGCACTGTATAAGATTTCTTTCACCTTGCCATTTTCTAAAAATGGAAGGACTTTGGGGATCTTTATATTTAAAAATAATAATTCAATTAATAAAATTAACTCTATTAAACAAAAACAACATTTAACAATTAACATTCCACTAGTGAAAATTTATGTTTAAAAAAGTTTTAATATAAAACCTTACCTCATCTATACCTCTTCCTACAAACAGAATTTTTTTATTAAAGCTCGTAGACGTACTTGGCAGCTTGATTTGACCGATTTTTTTCGAAAATGTCAATGGTATAGAGAGCTGTATTAAGGCAACATCATTTAGAGGCAACCCTAAATGTAATTTATAATTCTCATGTATTATTATTTTCTTGTATGGATATGCTATACTGTTAAAGAAATACTCCCCACCAACAAATAGAAAATTCTGCTGTCCAAGGCTAAAACAAACAATTTTTTTTGTTTCACGTTACATTCTTTATATCGAAAGTCAGAAGGAACCTAGAGCTTAAACACTACTTTATCCAATATTTGAGACTTTGCGTCTTACGTGGAGGAACGTAACGCTTTGTCTAATTATCAGAGTAAGACAAATATTTTTTTCCCCCGAATCGATATAGAACCAACAACCGTCGCATTTACAGTCAGACGTGATGCATCTGAAACTATATTCAAACAAAGAGAAATATTGACATCACTGGAGGATAATTGAGACATGGTTAATGAAGTGCAATGGTGTGCAGTGCAATATTTAAAGAAAAGGTGAGATTGTTGTGAATACCACGTATGTATATATATTTTTCTTTAATGTCTTTATCATTGAGGCAATTGTAGCGTAGAAGTACAGGGTTTACTTGTTAACCTGATAGATGTGGCCTCGATTTCGTCTCGTTGGTATAAAGTCTTTTAATTTCCCCATTTTGGTCAAAAACAAAGCGCAGCGGTTAACTCCACCACACGGATGTCTTGAAAATGTCTTGAAAATTGGGAAGTGTAGTATTTTCAAAGGTGTAAAACTTTTTGGCCCCGTCTGCCTACCCTTCTATTTGCGGAATTCAGAGAGATGCCAAAAAATTTATAATTTAAATTTGAAAAAAAAAATCATGTAAATATATCTATTTAATACTTACTTAACATCAGAGACACAGTGAGCTGCTGTTAAGATCCAAACGTCAGATATAATAGCTCCACCACAGCCTAGGAGTCCAGCGTAGTATGGATGATCTTCTATTCTGACGTCTTCTCCATACAAAATACGTGATTGTATGGAGTGTGCTATAGTAAAAAATAAAAGAGTAAAATTAATAGTCATTGCCCGCAACTTTGTATTGCATGGACTATAGCTCTTATCGATATCTTTTCTCGTTTCCACAGTACTTTCGAGAAGAAGAACAGAACTTATATACATTTTCTGTGAATGGTACACGCCAAATTTCACCGTGCTAAGTCCAGTAGTTGTGTCTACGCGTTTTCCGTCATTCTTGAAACAGTTTTCTAAAAAATATGCCTCCTGCCCAAACACCTATTACGAGAAAAGTTTGATTCTTTTTCACCTTATTATTATGTTCCCTCTACTTACTCTTTTAAATGGAAGATACAGCATGAAGCTATTAAATTAATTATAAAATAAAGTGCATATTAAAAAGAAACTCACAGTCATCCTCCGCGAAAACAGAAATGAATAAATAAAAGAAAAATAACGCGAACATTTTGTCGTCCACTCTATAAAGTATTAATAAGAAATGTATGACCAATGAATATTATTTATTTTTTATATATCTATTAGGAAAATGCCTTTTGATGATAATACGTCGATGGGTATTCTGAGAATTTAAAAAGTGATTTAAATATAATAATGATTTATTTGTTTACAATTTGTTGTGCATACTTGAGATTTTACAAACAATCGTTAAATATTTAAAAAGTGATATGGTTTTACAGTTATACTCCGTGCCACGACTTGCCTCTATATGAAACATATGGCCATAATTATAATGCAGTTAAAACGTGAGACTAATTTCATGATTTAAATCAATCAAGTACATGAACGGTTTTATAACTTGAGAAGAATAGAAGATATCAAATATACACTACAAATTAATTTACATTAAGTTTAGATATCTCTGATGATTCTCATTCTGATCATTCTCAGATTCTCTTATGTATTTTTTATTATTCGGGCTAATTCGCTAAGTACCAATCAATCTAAGAAAAGTTCTCTATCATAATTATATACATAAAAAATTAAAGCGACTGCTACTCACTATTTTTTCTCGCTTTCTATATTTCTATAATTTAGTTTTTTTATAATTGGTCTATAATTTATACCATCTAAAATTAAGGTGTTTTTATAATTTAAGGCAATAAAAGAATTTCAAAACAACGCTAAGTATTTCATGATTTATTTATTTATTTTCGATAGCACTTACATTTTACAAATTATCATGAAAATATTTACCGTAGTGACGCACGTGGGAATATATGTATAATTGCACACGCAAATTATATGGTGACCGACCAGATAAGGAATAATAAATAGCAATAAATAAATCTTTATTCTATTCTCAAAAAGCTTGGTCTTAATAATATTTAACAAAAAATCAGCGGCGAACAGTACAAAGATTGCTTTCAGAAAGCCCATTTCTGCCGACCTTTTCTTGAAACAACGATATTCCTGTAAAAATAAAAAAATGAGAAACAAATGTAGCCTATGTTCATCCCAAGATCCCCAAGTATCTCTATATGAAGTTTTATCACAATCGGATCAGCGATTTTTCCGTGATTGTATCACAGATACAAACATGTCTGGGTATAAAATTTTAATGAAATATACGAAAAGTACATTTTTTTATTTCATAATAAGTGACATAAATATATTATTGCCGCGTAATATTACTCATTACGAAGCCTGATCCCATTAGCTATTCTCACAACTCAAAGGGCGAATATTCGGTTACACGCTTTGATGTCGACAATTTTTGGTCTGACCTGAACAAAATGTAAGGAAAATTCTTCTGAGGATCGAATGAAAATTGGACATCTGATAACTCTGTTATCAATTTATGATCGAATTAAGATTTTCAATCGAATTTTTTATTCGACATTAATGAAAAATTTTGGGTAATGTTTACAGGTTTCTTACGTTATTTATTATCTTACGTTCGTATGTATCTATACTAATATTATATATCTCAGGAACTATTTAGAATTGGTTCGTATTGTATAAATATTTTTGGATTTTTAATCTTGATAATCGTTTTGTGAAGGAAGGCTATAGACAATACATTACGAGAAATATTGAAATAATAAATATACAGTAATAGTGATAGACCACTTTATATTACACACACAGCTTAATTAAACTCATTATTCTTAATTATAATTAACAATAGAAAGAGTATCAAAGTCTTAATTAAATAATGAAGTCACATTAATTTCTCAGCCGAACTTCAATGACATACTCTGTCAGGACAATCTACTTTTCGAACTTAAATTTATGCTCATATCGAACTTGTTTACCACACAATATTTTATAACAAGATTTCCCAAACTTCCATATAAAATATATAGATTTTTAATTTCACACTGTATACCGCATATAGCATGATTGGGTAAGGGAACCTGGGAACGTAGTTTTAAGATACTCCGTTCCCATTAAGACACTTTCATTCCCCACTTTCCGCCGATTTTTAGAAGCATTGCATGTTGAGTGGCGGAACTGAAGGCTGCGCTTTTCCTCGTTACCAGAGCTAGGAAAATGAAAATGGTAGTTCGAGTGAGAATCGAACCCATATCCTGCCGCGTTTATGTTCGCACGCTAATGCGCCACGACTACGAAGATACTTGCTAATTATTTTCAAAATTCAACTAATTGCCTCCAATTAACCGAACTTACAAATTAAGGCAAGAAATATAAAAACAATTTAAATAAAGATATTCATTTCAGAATTACAAGTACTGTAAATGTAAAGTAGTATAAACATATTCAACAAAAACATTTTAAATGCAAAATTTGAATAAACTTAACATAGAAGTTTGAGCTTCGTAGGTTCTATTTAATTAATAAATTTGCCAGCGTATAATTTGAGCTCGCGTGGCGCAAAGGCTGAGCATCTGACTGTAAATGACGGTTGCAGGTTCGATTCCCATTCGGAAATGAGCTATTTTGATTTACTCGCCGTGATAGAAAGACGAAGCGCGGCGTTGAACTCAGCCATTTAACGTGCAGTGTCTCAAATTTTATGCGAAAAGTGAAGAATGGATTGGAACACTAGGTTCCCTCTAAATCCCTCATAATTTGAGAAAACGAAAATTAAACGATTTCATTTATGTTAGTACCTACAACAAATTCGCAAACATTAACCACCACAATTTGATGACGAACCTGTAATATGAGAGGTAACCTCGTAACGTGGGTTCCGGGGAACATAATGGTACCCTATTCCAATTTACCTAAGAGCTCTATGGATATAAAAAATTAAACCAATATTCTTGTTAAGTGAAGCTTTTTTTCTTTTTTTCTAAGAATATTAAATTTTGTCAGCGAATGATATTATTATAATGATTAATTCGGTAAGGTGAGGTTTACGGGAATACTAATGTTTGAGGAATATTTTCTTGTCAGTTGTTAGTGACGCAATTCGGAACTATAAGATTTAACTGTAAAATGAGGCCTATCGTAATGCAGGTTGCAAAGCGATAGGTTGTAGGTTCGATTCCTACTCGAGAAAACGTTATTTCATAACAGGTTGGAATCAAATCCACGACCATCGTGTTTTGTAACACGGCTGTGCCCCTACGCCACGAGGGCCAAAAACCCTCTATTCACCATTTATGACGTGAAATCCATCTCAAAGCTCCACATGAAATGAATTGCTAAAGTTATTTATGAATATGAATGTTATATTAGAGTTAGTTTGGAAATTTACAAATGTTTATAGAATTTCTCTAAAGTTTTCTCTGTGAGTGAATGTTTATTTGCATAAACCGCTTTATGGTATAACCGACTATTGGGCTTTATTTGAACGCTTTTCAACGTATAGCAGGACAGGTAAATAAAAATTAATATTAAGACCTATTAACACTTTAAATTAGAAATATTTTTTTTAAATAGACAAATATTTTTACATAGTACCTGTACTGTGGCTAACCACCGAGGACGCAAAAGATCGTGCAAAGTGGAGTAGGTTGAGTAGGAAGGCAGACCCTGGTAATAGCCGGAATTAATACCAGGAAGAAGAGAGAAGAGAGTATCTGTACTGTGGCTGCAGGTATAGCGTAATCCACATTAAGGCCCAAAGCCATACAGCCAATAGCCTTCTTCAATTATCAAATACAAAAACAATTTGTGAATTCATATCAATAGTTCCTGAGATTAACGCGTTTAACCAAACAAAATCTCCAGCTTCACAACATTAGTATAGTTAACAACGAAAAGTATATAAAATGAAATACCCAAATGTTTCCCAATGTTTCTACATTTCAATACGTGTCCACTCGTATTGGGTTAAAATTGTGAGTTTGTGAAACAATACCAACTTTTAATGGGCCCAGAGGGCACCGGCTACTGCTTTTTGGCCGGAATCCAATTGAAAGTGTGATATAAAAGTTAAAGTTTGCTTAAATTATTTTATAACTTTTTTAATAAACGCCCGTATTACGATCGTGATTGTTGTACGTTGACGGTCTTTTAACCTTCGAGTTTATATAGATTTTTCTCTATTTGTTGTCTATACTAATCAACAAGTGGCATAAGCGTGTGACTCTAATCGTGTTATGAGTTTGATTCTCACTTAGGGGAATGAATTTTCATTTTCTTACTTAGGTAAAAGTTTGTTAGTTTGGTGTTGAATTTAGCTACTCTAAAGTAAAATTTTTCCATAAATTCAATAAGTATTTGTATAGTTCTAGGTGGATATACTAATATTAAAAAGCTGAAAAGTTTGTATGGTTGAATGCGCTAATCCTATAAACTACTCCGCCCATTTATCAGGAGAGAGAGAGAGAGGTTTTATTACACTATGATAACAGTTTCGACGTAATGAAGTTATTTCCATTGAACCAAGGATGCCAGACCACAGGTAAAAAATAGTATTTATAAAAGAAATTAGAATTATCAGTAGTATATACCTACTGAATAGAAAACGGTAGCTATTGATTTTAGGAGATAGTCAAACATCCTTATAAAGTAAGTGCATTACTTAACTCTGCCCCTTGTTTTGATAACAAATTGCCAATGTCTCGAAACTAGGGGAGACAGCTAAACAAAAACTTGATTAAAGACGTGATGCGCGTATACTATCAATAGTGCGTAGAGTAAAGTATCCATTCTGGATGTAATAGCTCATTAAAATTTTGCACATTTTTTGTCTTTTGATGTATAATCCCGCATATGCCAGGTAGGCAGGGCAGGTAAAGATATGACGGTTTATATCGCAAAAAACACGTATTTCGACACTATGAAATGAATCAAAATTGATAGGGTACTTCCTGTTAGCCTATGAAATTTGGCAACTAGCATCTATAGATAGTACTAGTTTAGGAAAAAATCTGCAAACTATACATTTGTGCGTAAATCCTAAATAATTAAAGGGGGACAAACATTTTTTTAAGCCGCTGGTTTAAGTGAGGATCCTCTACTCGATCTCACAATTTCTTCTAAATATAAAAAAACTTCCCAATAGGAAAAAACTACCCACAGCGACCTTATAAATGAAAATAAGACACTAAAGAAAGCAAAAGTACATCTTACATTATACAAATTAAGAAACAAAAGGACAAAGGTCGTGGCGTGGGGCGGTCTGTTACAGTTCGGCCAATATGATTAATAGCCTGGTCCCGTACGACATTAAAACGCCTCGACGACTTTCAAAGCTACTCGGTTCCAATACATCATATCTTTATGTTCGTGCTGTCATAAAAATGTTGCTTGGAGCATGGAAGAGAAAATCCAAAAGAAATATTTCGAATCCATGAAATAGACTAACAAGATCTGTGACAGTCCATACATTGTATGGTATACTTGAAGTAATTAATCTCAAGATAAATTATTTCAAAAAGTTTGTATGTTATCGTATGATTCATGCTCGGAGAATAACTTTATTTTATTTCCTCGCTTACACTATTAAGATTCCCTCCATCCTCACTTTCCGCCGAGTTCTCACAGCGAGGAAGTGAAAATATTCAATATTTCATACTCCCGAGTGAGAATGAAACCTACAACTGCGCCAAGAAGTGTTCTCAATTAAAATATACTGATTTGTCTACATATTTACATATTAATGATTCTACAAATAAATTAAATATTTTGTTATCATCATATAATATCTTTGAGTTCCACCACTCACCACGCACCACCAAGAATTCGGCGGAAAGTGTGAAACGGAAGTGTCTTAATGAGACACTACCTATCCTTCCATGTGCCACAGCGTGAAACTAAAAAAAATATAACATGATACTTTGTACACTTTTACGAACACATACGTCGTATTGCAACGTACAATATAACAGACAAAACAAATTTCCACGTTAAACACCTGACTCAGCAGTTCCCAAGGATCTTGTAGGTAACTTGGAAAATGAACCAAAATTTTACAGCCCCGCTAAATTGTTGCCTCAATAAAATTTTATCACTTAGTATTTACGGAGTGAAGGGGTTAACATTTTATGGTGGTACGTGAGTGAAATTATTTTTTTATGGCGTAATCTAAGAAATGGGTTTCCTGAACTCGACGAGGTGTCAAATTGTTGTCGTTTAATAGCTAGTTGCTGATGGAATGGCTTTTGGAAATGCCTTGTGAGATAAACTTGCTTTATATGTTGGTAGCTTATTCGAAGTAGTTACGTCTATTGCTCGTAATTTATACATATATCTATGTAGGTATATTTAAACATTTACTGGTCTCAATGAACTGATGAATTTATTGAAATTAGTGTTTTAACAAAAGAAACTGCAGCCATGATTTTTCGACTTTTGTTAGTTTCACGCTATACTTAGCAGGGTAGGCAGAGGAAATCCGGGTATATAGTGTCTCAATTAACACTTTACTTCCCCACTTTCCGCAAATTCGGGAGACGTCGCGTGTGATACATCTAAAAATAATACTTTTCTAATAGATATAATAAATCACTAACTTTTAAACACTTCACCAGAAGTTATCACAGTCCTCACCAGAAATTCCGATCAAAAAGTCAGAAACCCTAAAAAAGGAGTAAACGAAAACCTTTCGGATTAACCAGATCAATCCAAAAATCTGACAAGGCACAGCTCTTCAAACCGTAACTCCTTAATATTCTTCTCTTGCAATGTAATAACTATATATGAGGGACATGTGTAATTTCCCCAGGGCCTGACGCCTTCAGACGTTACTACGTAATTACTATGTGCGAACAACTCGCTTTAGTTATCTTATGTTATAGTTTGTGTTGTAAATTTTGAACTGTTTCAGAAGTTAAGTGGAGTGCTTAGGAGGTATATCCTGCGATAAATACTTGTAAAATTTGCGTAATAATCTATGAATATTTATAACATTGTACAGAATAGATAGCTTAGTTAGCTATAATATTTAGTGCTGCAAAATCGACTTGGTTGTGGGTTCAATCCCCACTCGGGGAAATTCGCTCTGGTAAAGCACGGCGTTGAGTTCCGCTCAAAGTGGGGAACGGAGTGTCTAAACACTAAGTTCCCTCTGTCTACTCTGCTGTGTGCGGGATACAGCGTGAAGCTGATTTGATTTTGATTCAATAAAACAATATCTTTATTACTCGAAACATATTACTCCTAACGACATTACTAAAAGCTTACCTAACTAAATGATTTTCATTACAACAAATTCGCAACTCTAAATAGAAATGGACGCGAAACGGTTGAACTAAACACTTTAGCCAGTAGGCCGTGAGAATTAACCTCTAATTACCGTAGATTGCTAACTGTCAAAGTCGACGGTAATGACCTGTGGGGGGTAACTGATGAGCAAAAATAGTTGGTAACTGGTGTTCCGAAATATATGGGATATTTGTGCGGATTGTAGAATCTTATTTGGTCTTTTGGAAGAAAATTTAATCTTTTGGGTGGCATATTAGCAATGTCTGACAAGTTGTATTATTTGGTTCAATTCCCATTCGAGGAAATAAAGTATTTGATATTTATTCATATTCTCGCTCTGATAACGATGAAAAGCGGGGCGTTTAATTCCGCAAATCAATACGTAAGGCCTCCAGAATTCAGCAGAGAGCGAGGAACGGAAGTATCATAATAGAAACAGAGTGTCTCTCTGCCTATCTTCGGAAGACACAGTATGAAACAATAAAAATGATTAATATGCTTCAGGTATTAAACAGGTAAGACCGGAATCCGGAAGGAAAGCGGAGTACACAGTGTCGTAACACTAGGTTTTCTCTGCCAACTCTGCTATATGTGGGATCATCCCACTTACACGTTATGTACATATTTGTCACATTCGTAATACAATCACATTCCTATAAGTTGATATTCCACAAATGCCAAATATTTTTTACACTCTGTCTCGCACATACAGTAGGATCCTGGGACACTCCGTTTCCATTAAGAAGTCTTAAGCGTTCCCCATTATCTGCCGAATTCTAGAGGCATCGCGTGATGAGTGGCGAAACTCAACTCCGCTTGGGTTAAATGTAATTGAATGTAATGTAAAATATTTTGCTAAGACTACTAATCTAGTGAAATTGTTGTTAGCAGCAGCGCTAAAAGAATGATTTTTCTACAGGGAATGATTGTAGATACGGATAATATTTTTTACCAAATAAAAGAATTGAGGTTCATCTACCCAAAAAAAAATCTCTTATTAAAGAGAATAAGCTAGCCACCAATATTAATGAAAAAATAAAACACTTCATTCACATACCTATACTTTTAAAAAATCTTTTGTTAAACTTAAAACAGAATACAAAGAGATTGTTAACGTTTCCAAAAAAAAAGGTTAATTCTTACTGGCAATAAAACAAAAGTACATTAAATTGGAACACTGTAACCAACAACAAATCGAATAGCAGCGATCCTTTAATCCAATTGCCATTTTGCCGGCCAGCTCCTTTAAAAACATTCGATACGATACGAATAATTCTCCATGTAATGATCTCATCTGTTGTTGATACGTAC
>JAEBDU010011655.1:0-12727 GCA_016802625.1 Heliconius numata
AGAGGTTTAAAAATTTTAGACAGTTTTATGAAGGTTCGTAAGATTTTCTAAAGAATATTTAGTATTTTGATATAATTTTATGAAGAAATGGATAACATTGTCGAGGAATTTCCCGATTCGGAGACAAATGAGGATAAATTACCAGAGATAGAGGCAAACATAGCTACTTTAAAGGCAGATATATCATTAAATAATAATTTAGCTGGCACACAACCAGCCATTCCTACAGCAGATGTTCAAGCCAGCACGAGTCGTACTAAAAAAAGAAGAGCGAAGATCCCAATGAGATCAATCATGCAGAGAAAGGCAAAAAGTAAAGCCCGAATTCTCATTAGAAATATAATAACTAATGGCGAATTAACGAGGAAAAGAATGTTGCGGAGACCTCTCCGTTCAAATTTTAGTAAAAGGGCTGTTGTATCACATGCTTCAAGATATAGGTTATACAGAAGTGACTCGCTGTCGGAATTCTGTTGTCAATGTGGAGACTTTTAGCAGCAAATATATCTTTTTACTTATTTTTGCATAAAAAATATATTTTTCCTTTATTATGAACAGCGTTATTCTTTTAAAAGTTAATAATTTTTTATGGGTCTGAGTATACGTGTATATAATAGAATTCCGTAAGTGTATTCTAAGTTTGCCACTAATAAAATTTAAAGTATCTGTAAAAAAAATTCTAACAAGTGAAATTTGGAGGATAAACATGTATAGAATTAATGTCTATTGCATGTAATGCAGGATAGCTGCCAGCAAATGTAATAAATTATACCATTGACTTTGAAAAGAGCAACTGTTGAGTTTCTTGCCGGCTCTTCTCAGCAGAACTGCCTTCCGAACCGGTGGTAGGTTTTTGTTTATATTTTCATTTGATGATTTAAAAGTGCTTATTATAGTCTAATTAAATAAATAATATTTTGAATTTGAATTTGTACTTGAAAAATTTCATGAAATATCGAGCAATTCCAGTTCGTATCAATCTTGTTATAAAGGACGGAGTGGTGACTTTTTATTGTGCACTTCACTAGGAAATGAAGTAGAGGCTTTTATTTTTATAATAGACCAAGACATCAATTCTAATTTTATTACTATACCAATACTTTTTTCAAAATCTTATTTAATTGTAATGTTTAAATTTGAATTACACTTTCACATACAATAAATGATTTTGATTAGAATAAGTCAAATAACTAATTTGATTGTAATATAATATTAGGTTGTTTAAGAAAAATATAATACAAATTAATTATTCAAGTTTGGTAATTATACCAAACATTTAGAAGCGATATTTGTTTGTTTACATGTGCATAATATGTATTTAAGTTTGTCAGTACGTCGATTATTCCTATCCTAAGTGTTAATACACTTCGTTTCCTACTTTTCGCCGAATTGATAAAGCATTACGTGTAGACTAGCAAAACTCAACGCCGCGATGTGCTGTGTTACCAGAGCGTAGAAATAAAAATATTTATAAATAATAATTCATTCATTAACTAACTAAGCTCAAAAATAGCAGTGCGATTTAAATATAAATTTTAAATTGAACCACCGGTCCCTGGACTACACTGACAGCTTAGCAATAAATGGAATGGGTGACCGTCGTCCGGACAATTCGCTGTAAGTGCCCCCAGCTACGTGTTTATTCCTTTTGACGAGAGCTCCTTAGTCCTTACCTAACCTCTTATACTATTTGATCATTCAAAGTGGCTTTTAAAAGCTTATTTGCAATGTTGTTTTAGTTTTTGTTTATTTTAATTTTATTTGTAGACGGTTCTTAATTACGTAATTTGTTATATATATATTTAATGGTTGGTTTCTTTTTCAGTTTAATAATATTTGGTATTTTCTACTTTAATAAAATTAAGTATACCAAAGCGCAAACTCTATACTTAGAGTAGAGTACCAGCGTATTACAATAAGGGTGATAATATTTTTTAAAAAATCAAATAAAAATACATGCTTATCACAAATATATTTATTGTATCATCGCACAATCCATAACACGAGAACTGCCACTCTGAAGATAGCTCTATCAAGGAACCCCAATAAGGAGAGAAACACCTTATATATAATAATTATGTATATATAAATATTGTGCTAAAAGCAAATCGATTCAAAATTTTTAAATATACTGTTTTACTTGTTTTCTATAGAGTTTTCACTATTACTTTGTTTCAGGGTAACGTTACATTAGATTCACACAATTATTAATATAAAGAAATAACACAAACTCTTTATTTAAACTATTCTCATTAATAAAGTTTGGGCAAGAAGATATTGACACAGACATGAGATTAGTGGTTTTTAATTTTTCAAAACAAAATACAGTTTTTGACGTATATAATTCATGTTTAGTAGATTAATAATGTATTTGTGTTATTTTTTTTATATCTATGAGTACATTATATTTTAAGTGAATACAGATTAAATTAAATTTAAAACGAAAAAAAAATTTTTTTTTTAGGAATATTATAAATATTGCCAAGTGATACACAAGAAAATAATATTAATTGATAACAATTATTATATTAAATTTTAATTATTTTATATCCGTTACCCTTCAATCTCAAAGAAGTTACAAATGGAGACAGTGAGAATTCTCACACACTCTTCACTCGGTATAAAACATTTTCAATTATTAAACATTCACATATTTACATTTATTTAACAAATCTACTTTTATATCTTATATATTTTCATAGACTAATGCATGAACTAAGTAAAATTGAAAAAGACATACATACTCGTACATATACTCGTACATATATTTCGTCATTCAGACTAGAACTAATTATTGCATTGAAATTTAAAATAATTAAATAATAGTAATATTTTATTTTTTTTATATAAATTAGTTTAAAAAATTAAGCTATTTGCACGAAATTGATTTTTCAAAATATTATTATCGATATTTTATAAAATCATTGAATATAAATTAAAAAATGTCTTAGATACATTTTGAATGTTGGTCAATTCAATTAAAAAGGTCAAAACGTAACTGCGTTTAAATGCGCATATGGAAAGATATTAATCGTTTGGTTTGCGCGCGATTTTTGCACTAAGTATTTGGTATAATTGAACACATTGTGATTAAACTTTTTTATTGAAGAAAAATAAACACACAATTTCATATTGTGTATATTTTCGATATCCGAAAATTAAAAGTAAGAGCTTTTAAATAAGTACAGCAATTGTAAGTTTCATTTTATAAAGGGATCGTCAAGATGATAAAAAAGTGGTTAAAATATCGGTTTACCAATAAATTTAAGTAAACATTGCCGATGAAATTAAATAACGCAATGAAAAAAAAAAAGAAAAATTATGCTAACTAAAGATACAGTCCGCGAGGCGTAAGTTGAGCTTTACATTTGTCCGAGCACCAAAAGTAGAGACAAAAAGACATAAAAAAATATTATTAGTCATATATATATATTAAGATTTAAACAAATCAAGTGAAATATACACGTATTCTATCTGTGTAAGCGTGAGCGCACACACATAAGCTCAGCTTATGCCTCGCGGACTGTTTTTTCTTAAGTATCCGTTTTACAACCAACATATTGTGCACGTTACCACATAAAATAATCATTTAGTTAAGATACAGTAAATATACATAGATTATATGAATATTTTTATAATTAAATGTCTCATCGACAGCTACAACATGATTATGTATAGAAAGAATTGCACTATATTTATAATCTGTACAGATTTTCCGATATGTAGAGTGTAAAGAATTAAGTACATTACATTAAATACAATATAAGATTTTAGAAAAAGTGCTAAGTTTTAAAAGCTTTAATAGACAATCTTAAGTCATAGATTAAAAAATGTAATATCTCAAGAATCCAATTATATACAGCCTAAGGGACAGTTCGACACATAGCATAGATTTATTATACGCTAAAATGACTTTGATATTTTTTACGTAAGCTATCGACAGACGTAACGGCTATTTTGGTACTTAGTTTTAGTTAAATTAGTAAGGAAATTTATGACTCATTCATGAAAAAGAAAATACCTCATTTAATTTTTTAATTAAGATAGCTATTTGGTAGTTCGATAGTTTACGTAAAAAAGTCGTACGTTTCTTATCTAACTTTAGTTTCGATTATTATTCATACCTATTTTGATTATTTACACCATGAGCACTAAACGTTGTATTGTCATTGTCTAGAATATTCTATTCTGTACAAGAATTTAAAAGCATTTTCAAGATAAAAGACAGTTCTTTCAATAGTTAATTAGTTCTCGAGTGGTACAAAGTTTTAAAGTCGGTTTGATGTCAAACAAAGTATCACCTTTATAAATGATATAAATCTTTTAGTAAGGATAATTAAGAAATATTAGAATAAAAAAATATTATTGGTTATTTAATTGTTAAGATATATTAAAAAAGATCCACAGAGAAAAATTATTCGAAATGTAAATAAAATTAAACATGTAATCTAAAGGAAACTGAAAAATAGACCGTCATGTAAAGAAACGCAACATAAATTAATCATAAACAAAATAATAGAAAAAAATATATTTGAAAATAAAGCTTTTCATTTTTGAATATTTAAATTTTTTCTATTACTTTTATTCCCGGTATGACTTTTTTATTTTACATACGATCTTAAATATTGTAAATTCCATTTGAAAAAAATATCAATAATTCGTTTACCAATTTCCTCTAAAACGTGAGCACAGATAATAATTCATATTTCGCTTGACATCAAACGCGTCCGCCATTTTGACAAATTTATGTCTATGTTTAATTTAATAAAAAAACTGATCACTCAGTTTGCTTTCTACCATTCGTTGTACGTAAATATACAGGGTGGAATTGTCAGCACCACTTTAAATGAAACCACAGTTTTATCTACTGTTTAGAAGCCTAATATAATTCGGAAAAAAAATAATTCCCAATAATGAAAAAGTTATTTTTTCAAACAAAATAAATAATAAAATTATCGTTTTAAAATAAAACGCCATTTGTAAAGTATAACATAGGCACGCACACACTTACCTGTCAAATCGGAAACGTCGCACACGTATGTGTGCGTGACACGAAATATAGGTATGGATAAAAATCGCGAAATGAAAAAAAAATCCTACGTCCAAACTGTTGAGGTGCCTTGATTAATTTCTTAGGTGTGAGTTTGAAATATATAACCCTATATGCAGTTTCAATAAAAGAAGCGCTGCCTCTTCCACCCTGTATATTATGTCAATATGATTTATAATAGCATTAATAAACGATATTATCTTGTATATTTTTTGATTTACTAAGATATAATTAGCTTAGATATGTTCTATGCGTGTTATGTAATAGATTATATATACATATTTCAATAAAAGTCATATTCAGTCTAATATCAATATTAAACAGTTTTCCAATAAGATATACATCATTCATATCATCATTCTTAGATAATGTTTCTTCTTCTTCTGATAAGTTCCTGTTAAATTAATCGAGATATCTGGAACTCATTCATTCCAGCAAGAAAAGGGCGTTGTATAAACTTATCAGGAGGCAACATTAAGTCCGACCCTAAAAACTCTAAATTGCTAATTTAATTTGTATGTAAATTGACCGATTTGAATAACGTTGATAAAAGATAAAAATATCGTCGTCGGAAGCTAAATGAGTAAAATGAAGTCAGATTTCCAATTTTACAATAATTATTACATTTGGTCCGTACAATAATTGTTACCAGATACAAGCAGTTCTCATATAAACAATTTAATAATAATATGCTTGGAAATGTCGATACTCTTAGATATTTTTTTCTTCCCACAATAAACGCTTTCTGTACAAGTGACAGCTGTCACGTTGACAGCTACCAACCGCAATTCCCAAACGCGTGTTAAGTTCCCTTCCATTACACTGAATATAATAGAATAATAACATTATTTCTTCAATAATATATTTATAAATATTATTTTTCTTGTAATAATTTTAAATAATAGATCTATATAATATCGATATAAATATTTTCGCAGAGATGCGTTATAAGGTTTCATTTGGTAAAGGGGTTTCGAAACGGCCTTCGTAATGGGAGAACTTGTTCGTTTAAAACAATGTAACTAATTAAATTCTGGCTATAACAATTATATGCTAACTAATTGGTTTCATATAAAATTTTCTTTTATTATGCAGTCTAACATATTTTATTATTAGGAATCTCTAAAACGGTATTCACTTTTAATGTGACTTTTTTAATTAGGTAATATTTTTTGGTATAAATATTATAATTTAAATTATATGCATTGATTTTCATACTTGTAGGTCACTCCCTCGTCTCTTTATACGTACGTATAACTATCTCACTCACTCAGTACTGGGATCGATGCGATGCAGATATCTGAAAGAGGAAGTTTACTTTTGTTAATTACATAAATATGTACTGTAAATATTTTAATAAAACAGCATCAGCATTTTCGGGATTATTTTTAATTAAATTATTCATATAGTACACTCATGAAATAATTTGGATTAATTATTATCTGAAACAATTTGGACGAAGTTGGGTACATTTAACTTGTTTTCGCAAGCTATATATATAGTATGGTCGTCGAGCCATGGCCGCCTTGAAGTTAGGTTTTCTAAACTTTGTCCATTGTACAAGGAAAGGTAAGAAAAATCTTAAAAATAAAATCTGTGTTACCATCTATGCCAGGTTGTGGGTGAAGTGTGGTCCACATGTTGTGGTTTCGATTCCCACTCAAGGAAATAAAATATTTAATATTTTCATTTCCAAGCTCCGGCAAGGAAGCAAAGCACAGCGTTTAAACACGCAATGGCTCCAGAATTCGGCGAAAAGTGGCGAACAGTATCTTAATGGAAACGGCGCATCTTAGCAATAAGACTCCACGTTCCCTCTGCCTACCCTACCGCACTTAAGCTAGCTCAGTCTCCTAATCTCTCGTACTCACTAGCACATGGTCTCAGGTCGCGAGGGCGGTGTGGGCGCGGCGGGCGGCGCGTGCTCGGCGGAGCGCTGGCGCGGCAGCTGCGAGGAGTCCAGCACGATGGAGGGGCGCGGCGGCAGGTTCTCGCTCACCATGTGTGATAGGGAGAGTTCGCTTGAAGCGTTTGTGTCTCCTGGGAGAAATAGATACACATAATTATACTATTACTATTAGTAAGTTTGATTGTGACCTATGATATGTTATGATTATGACAAAGAAATGAGAACATAAAGTAATAGAGATAAGAATTTAAACTCATTTAAAAAAAATTGTATATCTATTTTTAGTTAATTTACATAAAGAAAACATTCAACTAATCAGTCGTTTTACGAGAAAAATAAAATTATAATTTTTCCCTTCCAAAAGGAAAAGAAAACAAGAACCACGGCTACAATCATTGTGCAAAATTTAAAAACAATAAAATGTGCACGTTAATTTTGAAGTTTTTCGAACCCAATTTCTATTTTCTATAATAACAATTTTAATAAAATCACCAGAAGCAAATTACTAACAAAAATATCTTTGGGATACGAACAAAATCCGGGATACGAAAGTTTTCCTCGTAACAGCTTTCCCACCTATTAGGTACGTTGTCGTCGGAAGATCCCCAAATAGCGAGAGTAAATTATTTGGGTCACTTCAGCCTTGCTCAGGAGATTACCTTGTAATATTATTTTACATAGTCTTAACTTTAGGATGAGAGGAAAAGAAAAGCTCTTAACGAAGTTTATTTTTTGTATATAAGACATTTTTGAAAAACATGCAGTAATAAAGAAACCAGGCAAGTGCGAGTCGGAGCAGCCCACCTAGGGTTCCGTACCAATTTCAAGATTATAGGTTAACGGGAAGTACATCTTATGAAACTTGACAAATACAGGCTTTAAAGCCTTACTCAAATGGACAAATGGACTATAAAACACAAAAATAACAAGAAAAATCGAATTAGTAGTTCCTGAGAATATTACGTTCAACGAATCAAAGTCGTCAGCTTTATAATTATAAAGAATATCTGTTTTGCTGATATGTAATAGTTAATTCAAATTTATTTCCTTTGTAAAATAAATAAAAGTAACAATGTAAAGTTCATTACTGTTATAAAAGTAAAGACTCTTCAACTAACAAGATCTCTCGAGACTCAAATAAGATGCAATTTGCGAGATCTATAATTGTATACTTAAAAGGAAAAAGAAAATTATGTTTTATTGTGATATTTTGACGTCATTGTAAATTTAAAAAGCACGAAAAGGTAAAATCTAACTAGGGAATGATTGCTTGAATTGAAAATACTGTTTTTTTTGTCGTTTCCAAAATGATATTTAATAAGTATTTGATACGTACCTATCGTACACACAAAGGAACCCTCATTTGGTCTCTTAAGATAATACATTTATTATTATATATTTATATTCTTTATTGCACAAAAAAAACATGTACAATAGGCGGGTTTAACGCTAAGAAGCATTTTCTACCAGCCAACCTAAATGTACTGCCTAAAAAAACTTTAAAAATATAAATATTTTTTTAGTAATTTTATGTATGGTATTTGGGATAATAATGAGTGTCCCTAACTGCGATTCCCTAAACCCCAAAAAAGGGATCGAAGAGCAAAATATAATGATACCACCACATCCCTGGGACTGTGTCAATGTTTACAAGCAAACGGCATTTTCCGGGAGCATTCACAAGAAAATACCGAAATCTGTCCAAAAAGGGTCGATCGTGTATTGAATATTTATAAACGTATCCTTTGTTGTCTGCGTTTGAATGTGAGATACAACACAAGTCACGCTTATTTTATTGAGTGGCCTATTTTTTTTATGGGTCTTACAAAAAATAGTTTTACATATTACGACATTTTTACAGTATACCCACTGCATGGGTAATATTTTGCAGTATTTTGAAATGTACAAACAACAAAAACTTTTCATTGAAAAAAAAAATAATTAATCATAATATTACTACTATTTATATACTCTATACTTTGTTTTGTTTTTCACGATTTTTTTTCGATATTAATTTTATATTATAATATACTAGTGAAAAAAATATAATAAAAAATAATTGAGAAACAGATAAAAAAATTGAGATCACTATGTCACTTGACTCTCCTTATATTATCCATAAAAAACATAAATATACAAAAATATAAAAGGAAGTTACCGCTTGGCTGTCTCGGCACTGGTAATGATACTTCTCCACAAGAATCATCGCCTAGCAGTGGCTGTAATGGCGACGGGAGCTCGCGACTGTCGATTGCAGAAGATCTTCTTAACGAGTGCCTGTTATATATTATTGTTATTAGCTTAATTGATGTCGTAAGATAAGGCAAGGTGTAAAAGTAAGAATAGCTTCACGCATTTTTCGTATAAGGTACGATAACTCAGTGTCAAGACACTCAATACTCCACTTTCCAGCAAATATCATCCAGCCAGCCAACCAGTCGTGCCCGCCCTGAAGTTAATTGTAGATTGGTGCGCAGCTTTGATTTTAGGATAAATTTTTTACTTTCTTATATTTTCACTTCCTTCTGAAAAAAATGTTACACGACCACGACTTGTCAATCGTACTATATATTAACAAAATGACAAATCACAATAATAAAACTATTTTCTATATATATCATATTTCCACACAAACCTCTGATGCGGCAGCCGCCTATCACTAACAGTCAACAGCGTAGTCTGCGGCGTGTCCTCGGCGCTGGTGTTGACGCACACGCTGATGCTGACGCCGCTTACTCCTCCCTCCGCCTCGCCCTCACCCTCGCCGTCCTCCTCGTATCTGGCCAGGACAGACTCCATTTCTAGGCTACAGTTGAGAATTGCCCCCATATATTGTTTTTACTGTTATGTACTCGTAGTGTCATTTTGTTAATAATGTGTGTGTGTTATAATTACGGAGTTATTACACATAGATAGATCTATGTACATGGTAAGCAGGAGTTAATACACATATTGTGTGTGTGTTTTGCATTTTTCTAGTGTCAGTGTAATATATCTGAAAATGCTTAAGAACTGCTTATGTATGATTAATATACATATATTGGACTTTAATATCAAGGGCTAATGCTGACATAACTCTCTCTCTCTCTCGCCCTCGCCGTCGCTCTCACCGTCGCCATATCTCGCATCTACCGAGTATAAACTCCATTTCTAAGCTACAGTTGATACTGGCGCTCATGTATTGTTTTTATTGTTATGTTATATTGTTAATATACGTGTTTTAGCCAAGGAGTTAATACACATATACATATATAAATGTATAATTGTTGTTGATAGATTATGTGTAATAATATACGAACTGTATGTTCGTTTTGTATTATATACTATTACTAGCGGCCCGCTCGCGTGTTCACCCGCGTGAACTATGTTATTATCAATTTCTGTCTCCATGACTACGTCCTAGTGACGTCTATGCAAAATTTGACACTCCTAGCATTTGTAGTAACGAAGTTTCATTCAAACTTTCGACCCCAAAAATAATCCCTTAGAAATTGAATATTGCTAATTCCCGTCTTAGCGAGCACCTACGTCCTATAAGTAACTCCTATGCAAAATTTGAGATTCCTAGCACTTGTAGTTTCTGAGATTTGGTGATGAGTAAGTGACCTTTCGATTTTATATATATAGATTATTGTATAGTGTCTCTTATAAAAAAACAAGAGAATGCCTACAGTTTCAATTAAGTGTGTTTTTGTGTGTGTGTTAAAGTTAAGGAGTTATTGCACATGTTATATATATTTACATAGCATGAATATAAAATATAACTTTGTGTAACTTTTACATTTTTTGTTGTTGAGTTAGTAAAGCATACAAAAAAGAAACAAGTGACATCATTCAGAATTATATAATAGTTTAAATTCATATTTAGAATTTTCTTAGATATTCAAAATTATAATTACATATAATTAATTAATTTTAATGTTTAATACATTCTATAATTCTAAAAAAATATGTAGCTCTGGTGCCAGTCGTGTTAGTAAGTAGTAAGTGATGGGTGCATTTCAACTGATACAATTATTTAGTTAACTTACATATAATAGTTATTAGAAATATTGATAAAAAAGAAAAAAATATATATTATGCCTTAATATTATATGAAACTACTCATTTAGAATGACTAATACTTAAAAGATATTTGCTCAACGCGGGAATCGATTCCCAATCATCAGATACTGCATAATAAATATTTGCTAATAACTTTATAGGCGCAGAAAAGCGATATTAATTTATATATGCAATTAAGCTAAACTGTACATAATTAAAATAGAATATAAATAAGTTTTAGGTAAAGAAAAAAAAGGAAAATATTTTTTTACTTTACGCTGTATCCTAATACAGCTACAGCTACTACAGTTGTAGTAGTATCAATTCTGAATATAATTTCAATTTCGCTTACATTGTTGACTGTACGCGAAGTTAGTAGGTTCAAATCGCAGTTGAGAATTCTTTTGAATATAGTCTCTAGTCGAGTCACTAAGTTTAGATTTTTGTCAATTTGACTTTGTTAGTACTTACTACAAAAGAAAAAAGACAAATACAAAAGAAAAACACAGAGACAGACAGATGATATTATATGTAACTATACTTACCGACGTTGTATAAGGTTCTCCATTATAATATAATCGTCCTCCTCGGCTCCTCGTAAATGTTCCTTTTCCATGAAAAGCGCAAATTCTGGGTTGGACATTTCACTTGCGTGCCGCCGTCTCGTTGATGGTGAGGAAGCTCGTCCGGGGGATAGCAGACGTGTTGCTATTGGTGTCCTATGACATAAAAAAGTTTAAGATTAACAGTTAAGAAAAGATTACAAAAAGAAATGGCACTTTTAATAGTTTGGAAGGTATTTTTAAAAAAATGATTATTCCTTTTGGTTTAATGTTATCGAAATCGAGAAAAGTGAATGTGTAATTTTTTTTAGTGTCACGCCGTATTCCGCACACAGTAGGGTTAGCAAAAGGTAGCTCGCTCAACTGCTCCATGACATTGTTATTGCATTAGCTTTTGATTTATTACACAAATTCCCAAAGCAATAAATTCTTCGAAAACGTGTATTTTTTTTGTTTGTGGCAAAATGTCAACCCGTGTGAATATTAAACAAGATTGTGTAATGTTATTTACTTAATCAATTTCACGCTGTATCCCGCACATAGCAGGGTAGGCAAAAGAAACCTAGTGTTAAAGCACATCGTCCCCGTTTACTAGCGTGACGCTATATAACTAACTAAACACATTTCACTTATGAATTATCTGCGATAATATCGTTCCTTACTTTTAATAGCATTGACATTTATTTTTCTTCTTTAGCTAAATTTAATGCTGGAATTAGATATACCTATCTATTTTTAATGCCCAAAATATTTGTGATTTATTCCGTGTTCAACAATGATTTTGTATAGTATTACTTATTTATAGAAATTTTAAAGGCTTAATTGGTTCATGTAGTTTTTTTGTTCTCGTTGTTGTTTATCTTCTTCTAAATAAAATTCTTTTATCTACAACGATGTTAAAAATAAGCTAAAAATATCAAAATAACCCAGCATGTACATTAAAGTCAAGAAGGAAGTATATTATTAAACAAATGTAAATATTGGAGCAATGCTAATGAAACCCAATTAATAATAATTGAAAGGAATTAATAATTTAAGGGCATCTTTCATTTCAAACAACTTGAGTTTTGTAAGTATTTTGAACTCGAATCTCATAATTAGAATATGCATATTTTATTTCAGTCAAACAAGTTGCTTTATGAGTAAAATATAAATTGACGC